>CM025851.1:9105243-9374674 GCA_003952965.2 Morella rubra | reverse complement strand
GGTAATCATTGGATAGAAGTAAAAAATGGTCTCTATAGTAGACAGACACTATGCTAGACGTCAGGGCTGGGTCCATAGCAGTTACTCAATATAGAATATAATAGCATATTTGCTTGTTAGTGGATGAACAGTAGAGAACCTAGCTTTTCCCCAAGCTCAGTCAGTTCTTCATCTACTGACAAAGCCCCAATGTCTTGAAGAACTAGAATTGCATTCCGTATGGTCTCAAAAACTGGAGGATCTAATGTTTTCTGCAAGAAATCTTCTATCCTGACATTTGGATCAAGCAATTTTACCTGTACATGAGGAACAAAATAAACAAAATGAAAAATTGCTTGTTTGAATCAGGAAAATTTATTCTCAAATTTTCAAAGTTCATGATGAAGGAAGAGAGTAAAAAACTCACAAGCACAAGACAAATTCTTCCTCTGATTGAGCATAATTTATAATTCAATCAAAATAAATACAATCATCTAAAACACGTGTATCTGAGGCTCCAGCCTGCTTATAACACCACTATCACCAAGAATGGTTCCAGTATGTGAATGAGTACGTACAGTGAGTATCCTGGTACACAAGTACAGTGAGAGTAGCCTTAACTATTTACTTAGGACATAAATTAACTTGTAACACTAAGTGGGGTCACTATGCACATTGCCAGCATGTGAATAGAACTTAAAAATGGTAACTACCACAGAACTTGTAACACCAGTCAAGTACAAAAGTCGTGTATGTTTATTGCTCACCCCCCTTCCTCTTTTTCCTTTTTCATTTATGCTAAAAATGACTTTTCAAAAAATTGGTCGTTTGCCAAAAATATTGCCTTGTACACTGAATTGTAAAACATACATAGGAAATGTACTCACTGATGTTACAGTTCCAATGAAAGTCTTACAACTCATCAACCTATCTGAAACTGTATGTCATTTAGAGGGAAAATAGAGTACCTGCAGACACAATTCCTCAATAGGAATTCTCTTGATTTCAGGAAGTTGGAATTCTGGCAAAGAAGCTGCTCGGAGTTTCGAAAAAAGATGATAACAAATTCCTGCCTGACAGCGGCCTGCACGTCCTTCTCTTTGCTTGGCACTTGCTTTTGAGACCCAAGAAGATTGCAGAGTTGAAACATTATTATAAGGATCGTAACTTTTTTCCTTCATACGACCACTATCTATAACATAAACGACATCATCAATGGTAATCGCAGTTTCAGCAATATTGGTCGCCAGAACAATTTTGCGGCAACCAGGAGGCGGACGTTTAAAAACCTTCTTTTGCTCTGTGGAGGGGATCATAGAATGAAGACATATTATCATATACTTGGAAGTATCTTTGAGAAAGGGTGATGCAATTAATTTCTCCCTGGTTTTATTTATATCCTCCCACCCTGGTAGGAAAACAAGGATAGCTCCATCTTGTGAATCAATACATATTTTTTTAATCAACTGCTCTATAAGAACAACATCAATATGCTCAGGATGGATAGTTCCTAGATACTTATCAAGTAACTGTTTTTCTTCGATGGAGTTGGAACTGGCACTTTCCATGTGCTTTTTAATTATTTCAGCAGCTTCCTGTTGGTTTTCCCGTTCAGCCCACTCCAATGCTGTAGATCCATCCTTGGCCTGTAAATGGCATTCTGCCCCAATTGATAGGAGCATGCAAACATCAGCGACTCTCCCCTTTCCAGCAAATACCATCAACGGTGTCTGCCCGGTCAAAGAATGCTGGTAATCGAACACTTTTTGGGTCCCCTCAGAAGAAACCAATTCTAGGAGCGGATCAAACTCATCATTTGACCAAGTCAGATTAATAGCTTCATCTAAAGCAAGCTTATCTTCCTCCGTCAACTCAGTTTCCTCAATAGTGACACTTGTTAAAGTACCATCAAGATGATTATGTTCCTTCAATTTCAGGATAGAGAGTACATCTTCCAATAAAACGTTTTAACCTGCAAGAGAAAATTTGCTAGACTATTTAAGATAAAATCAACAAAACTAAATTGAATAGAAAAAAACCATCTCATAGAGGCCTTTTACAGGATAAGTGAACCCAGGGACACGGATGATAGGGCAACCACCAAAATATTCCGAAAATCTTTCAGCATCTAACGTAGCACTCATAAGTATCTGTCAATTTCCAAAGCAATAGAAAGCCCACTTATTAGTAAGTAGTGATTCAGAATAGGAAAAAGATATCAAAAATAAAATGAGGAAAATTTTATTAACAATCCCCTGTGCTCTTTTGCAATTTAACTTTGAACCGGGTTTCATCATTTCTAGAATTCAAGAAGCCCATCCATTTTCCCTTCAATTCATCAACGAAAATTGATGACAGGGATCTACGACGCCACATAGAATGCCCCAGTCATCCACAAGGCGTAAAGATTTTAAAAATATATTTATCTAAGCAACAAACCAAAAAATAAAGCAAAGCGGAAGAGAACATAAAAAAAGAAACAATGGTTGAAGGTGGGAAGTCCCATCACCTCATCCACAAGATCTGAAACCCCACCTACAATAACCAAATTGCTTCTTTCCTCTATTTTTAGGTTCTTGGTTCTTTTCTTTTAATTTTCTTCAGTTTGCATGTGGCCTTCCAAGTGAACTAGAGGACTGCATTAGCATTCTCCATCCGAAGTTGAAAGAAAAATTGACGGGCATCTAGAATTTTCAAAGAGGTTAAATTCGACATTCATAATTATGAAATTTGAAAAATCCCTTGTCTTAAAGTCAAATTGCAAAAAAAATGAAGGGGTCTTATCATATTTTTCTAAAGTACAATAAAAAGTGATAAACATCCAAGATATTAAAAGGATAATGAACAGATGGATTAGAACTAACAAGCGCAGATGTGGACATGAAGGAAGCATGTCTCTGCAAAGAATATAAATGAAGAACAAAGTTAATAAAAAACAAAAGTTAACAAATGAAATGAAATCAAAGCTGACATCTTTGCCTACCAAACTACATCCTTCTTTCTATTCTGTAGCCTCTTCAAAAACATCATGAATTTCCTCCCATGAAAAGACAAAATGCATCATGCACCAATGATTCTATTCAACGACACTTCCAATTCCCTCATAAGCATGGGGTTATAGATGGACAAGCTCATGGGTTTAAAGTCCCACGGGATGCATGAATTACATACCAATCAAAGAAGAGTAAAAGCAAAATAAAATAATGCAGCCACACAAAAGACTTGGAACAATGGAAAGCATACAAGGCATTACAAAATTAGCTCTTAACACCACCTTTCTTGAAGTTGCTTTTCCGACATTTCATGGACATGTTTTGGAAAGAAGGTTGAGTATTGGTTTTAGTTTTGATTTGGATTTCAAATGGAATTTGTCAAGTCGGTTTGAAACTATACTTAAAAATAGGAACTATTTATTAATGTGTAAGTTCCAGTTTTTTCGTTTCATTTTGAATTTTAGTAATCTCTATTTCATTTTTATTTTGTCAACTGGTTTCAAATCCATCTAATTGTCTTTTCCTATGCTTGTCCCACCCAGTTTGGCATGTGTCTGCTCCACAGGGGAAAAAGAAGCAAAGCACGTAATAGTTAAAGGAGAAGCTACCCCCTAAGCAGGGGTGTGGGGCATCAATCCATCCTGGTATAGGGAAAGGGCTTCTCTCCCTCTATTTCATTCTCTTCTCTTTGGAGAAATTACATTTTGCACCTTTTGCAATGAAAAGTATGCCGAAAATGAAACAATCTAAACGGTTAGATTGTAATATGCAGTGCAAAGTGTAAACCTAATGGTAATTTGAGGTGTAATGCACTGACTTTGGTATTTGGGGTGTAAATTGAAAAATATGATAATTAGAGTGTGAAGTATATTTTATTCTTTCGTTTTTTCTCTCACTCTCAATTTTAGTTGGTTTTGAAATTGATTAACCAATTTGCTTAACCAATTCTTACAACCGTTGCCAAGTAAACTGATCCCCAGACTGAGAGTTGAAACTGAAATAGTCTGGGACTGTTTTCCAAAATGAGCTAAAAGTTAAGTTATGAAAAAAAATAAAAATATAACTCCATTTAAAACACTCTCTAATTCATGCAAATTTCATATTATAAGCCACATCCATTCTCATTTGAAGTATGACTTTCTTTGTTATGAAGTACCTTAGAATTGCCAACATAAAATCAGAGTAGCGATCCCTTTCATGAATTTCATCCTGCAAAGTAAAATCAATGTCATTGCAAGCATGATCATACTATTTGTTCAGATATTTTAGGAGAATTGTGCATCAGCAGGAGCAATATTGTATTTTTCATGAATAAGAATGATTTAGATATCAAGATGACCCTAGCATCTCTGATTACAAACCTCTTATTCCTACTACATTTCTCTTTTCTAATCACCATCCCCATATTAAAATAAATATTCTAACAAAACCTGGAAGCCATTAAGAGAGACTAGAGACCACATGTCCACTACATTACACACAGCATTACATTAAGTTGGCTTTACATTAACTTGGAACCTCAAAAAATATTGAAGAAAATGGTCATCAATGAAACAACTGAACAATTTTCTCAGGTTACATCTTCTTCCACGATAGAGTTACTTTACAAACCAAAAATCACCAACGTAGCTGCATTTGCACATGTACAATGCATATGTATCCTGTGCTGAATGTTATCCTTCACAAACGTCATAGTTTCTGTAAGTCCTCTATCCTGATGTATCAATTTAGCACAACTCTCAGTTAAATGTCTAAACTTTCATGGTAGATGCATCCACATGAGCAAAAGCCTCATATTGGTATTTCATCCAAACTTTCACAACAGACACATCCAAATTAGAAAGAGCATCATGTAGATATTTCCCATTGAATTTCCTTTTCAAATTCAAGGCATCTAAATGGCACTGCCACCAACACATGTAAGCGAATGGATTGCAATACCAACGATGATTAGACCAGTCTAGATGTTAATTTCACCATTATAAGACAGTCTCTAAATAAGCATGTGGAATTTCAAGAATGTGGAGACTTGTCAAATGGGCTGAAGCTTTTGGTTTTCAGATCATTGCTGTGTCTTTAATAGATATTTGGCCTCTGTCTTTCACCTTGCAAATACTTGGGGGCCCTTTAGCATATAGCACATTTGCACGTCACCTAATTGTATAACATGTTTCACATTATGCTACTCATCCAGAAGAACTATTCCACTATTCCTTGGTGAATGAAACCCTGAATTTGGGGGTCCTTCAGCACAATTCATTTTTACTTCACTTGCTCCTACCCACATCTTTTTCTTATATGAATTCAAATATATTTTGAATCAGAATTTTTCATTATTGAATGCAATTGAGCACATCACACATAATATCTAATAACAGAAAATGATTCGAACCTAGTATCAGTAAAGAAATTCAAAGATTCTACTAGCTAAGCAGGAACAAGTTACCACAATAATATGAGTTATGTCCGAAAAGTGTTGCTTTTCAGGTTTCATTCCGGCTTCTCTCTTTGGCCCGCCAGCACCTTTCGAAATTAAGACCCTCAACAGAATCCCATTTGTGCAGAAGACAATTGATGATTCCCACCCTTGCTTTCCAATCGTATCTAAAAAATACAAGTTAGTAAACAGTAAGCACTAAACATAAAAAAAATAAAAAAACAAAAAAAAAAACCCTAGGAGATGAAAAATTCACACTAGAAATGCTGGTCATTGCTCTACAAAAATGTGTAACAAATTAGCAGTAGAGGTAAAAATTTCATTTCTTAGTCATGCAAACCAAGGTTCAGTTAGAGCTTCCCACCAGCATATAAGCAAATTATGTCCAAATTTTGTGTGTAAAGACTCCAAATACACCATTACTACTGCTTATGTAAGATACATACCAAATCATGACATCTCTTCTAAAGAGAGAAACAGAACACTTATCGTGAAAAAGCTCCTAGCAGCAGTAAATTCCACATAATTCTTTTACAAGTAATGTTTAAAATATCACAGGTTTTTTCTACATACCATAAAATTTGATCAAATTAGGGGATTTCAGAGTTAAGTCTATACACTTCAGTTTTCACAGTAACAGGTCCCTTCCCTGACACTGGTGGTAAGGGGAAAAAAAGGTTACTTACCAATATCAGTTCTCTTATTTTTGTTCAGAAAAAGAAAGAAAACATCACCATAGAAATTATGCAAAGATGTTTATTCAAACAATGGTTGTATCTGTTGAGGGTAGGTAACATAGAGAACATCCTAGAACATGAAGACAAATCGTGAACTTTACCTTGTATCCAATATCATCTCCAACATTCCCTCCTCTTTCATAACAGATTCTCTCAGCAACTAAAAGTACAAGAATTACTCAGAGGTTCAAAATTGTGCTCATCTTAAGCAACGAATCATAAATTACAACCTGTTAAAAAACTAGAAATAAGAATTAGAACTTCTGAGACAATAGCAAAGAGTGCAAACCTGATGTTGCTGAGATACGCCGAGGTTGAGTGCACACAATTTTACAAGGCACACCCTTACCCCAGCTATGGTCTAGAAGATACTGAGGGACCTGAATTATATTCAATAACACCATTAGTAAAGATAACACCAAGAAATTATAGCAGATTCTAGAATAGCAAGCCTGCCCGTGTGTGTGTGGGTCCCCTATGTACAGCGCTCAAAATATTTTCTTGCCAGCATCAGAAAAATATTTTTACCACTCAGCAATCCAAATGCACTTATTTTAATAAACATATAACGTCCAAAATGCATTCTTCTTCATCCATCTTACTCTACAATGTCCTCAACTTCAACATCCTTCAATGATATGTAGAAACCACACCACTTTTATTTTGAACCCTTTAAGTATAAACATTATTTTCCTAATTTTAATTAAACCACATATTTTCGGTCCTGCTTAAACCTAAAACCTTTGTATCCTAAAGACTGTCTACATAGATAAACAAGCAATCAATTCGGTTTTGTTTGCCAAAACTATCTTATTGGTTCTCTTGGTGTCTGAATTAATCTTGTTTCTGTAGGAGTCTAGCGCACTTTATTCATTTTTTTTAGGTTTTGTTATCCTAGCAGTGAATAAATTGCATTAAGTGATCTAAAGTCTTTACCTTTACTAACTAAGGAGCTTTTACCGTTTCCATATTAAGGTAGGACTCAGTTCCTATACAAGCAAGTCCTGTGGTCTTGTACTGATTGTGAGAACTCGATTGATAAAATTTTCAGCAATTCTTCTGTCTTTTGATGGTGAGACTGCATTAAACTCTTCTATGTGAGACTCGTAGAAAACCTTAAAGAGATCCTGTCACTACCAAGAGAAACTCTAATCACATCTGTGCAACTACACTTGAGAGTGTCCTGAAATCACATATACAACCTGTTTTACTTGGTATTTCATCAATACGGAGCTATTACCCATGCAGTGCCTTCACAAGCTATCCCCCCAATAAAGGACTCAACATATATCCACAGCAATCTATCATGATATCACAGTTTCCAATTCGAATTGTTCCCATTCTCATTAGGATCCACAATATGTTGTGATACCCTGGCGTCACATGGTATTATGAGGTCATCTCTAATACATTTTTCATAACCAGAAAATATATGGCCATATTTGGATTGAACAATTTAAGTTGCAACCAAAGCTCTATAAAATCACTTTTTTAAAAGCCTATTTTCGCTTAATACACAACTTAGATGAGATTTAGCACTCATGCAGCTCTTGTACAACCCACTTACCAAATGTGAGAAACAATTGTCCATAGCAGTTTAAAAGTATCAGGCATCCCAAAGTTTCGTAATTCTTTCTTCTTCACCTTCTACTTCTTTAATTCTTTACCAGAACCAGACCTCTTTCAACCCCAACCAACCCATAAAATCCTATTTCATAAAACTTTAATAGCCAACCATCAATTTTACATCAAAATTTCAAAAACAACCAATCATTCCCATATAAAAGTTGCAAGTATTAAAAGCCCGCTTCAGCATACCGATTGTAGTGTTGCATAATTGGTAGATAGATAGTCTTCTTTGATCACCCCCATAGACACTACTTATGCATCCTAAAAATATTGTTACCACATAGATCACCTTCTTCGGGAAACCAACTTCAATATTCCAAACTCATTAAAAGTTGCACTCACTTTAGGTTTTGCTGGCTGTTGGATTGTAATCTTATTCTATTAAACAATCACAAAAAAGTATGTACAAGAGTATAACAATCAAATACTTTGCAATGATTCATGGTTACAAAAGTGCCGAACTTGGGGTGTGTTGACTTATTTGCAAAACCACATAATGATCCAAAAAGGCTAACTCAAATGCCAAGTTTCGGACAAGTTATTATAAGTATAAGCTAAGGTAAAGAATTCGTAACCTGTGTGGTCTTTCCACACCCCGTCTCACCAGATATGAGAACCACCTGCTTTGAAACAATGAACAGTCAGCCAGTACTCAAATATGCCAGAAATAGGCTCATCCAAACACCACAGCTCAATAAAGTGGGAAGAAACACAACTTATAGTAATCAACACCTAACCCAAATACTCTACAATAAGACAAATGTGACTTATATACGAAATATCAGCAGTAAAAGTCACGCATCATGCAATATGTACACTGGTAACTGAGCCCAAGACAAATGTAAATACTTTAAAATAACCTGGTGAGATTCAGTTGTCGATGTAATGACATCCCGGAAGGATGCAATTGGAAGCTTGGACCTCTCTTCACTGACCTGCATGCACAGAAGAAGAGAAACCTTTTACAGTGTGAATATTCTTCAACAGAAATGATGACTATGAACAGCAGAGAGTCTCTAACCAACAATATTCATAAAAATTCTGAGTTTTCAAGTCGGAAACACCTTCTTCAAATGTGCAACCATCTCCTTTTTGGAAGATAGTGACTCCACTTTCTTTGCAATTTCTGCTTTACTCATTGAAGGCTTGCAGAATATATCATCTTTCCTTTGTCTTGCTTTTATTGAACTTTTCAGCTTGCTTCCTGACCACTCTGTTGTCCACCTCTCCAGTGTCAGGTGGGTATTGAGTGAACAGATCCTGTAAAACCCATTTTGCCTCTTCTGAAAACGTAAAATTAGGGAGACTGTCCAAATCCTTCGTGGTGTCAACCTTTTTTTTAGTTTTGTAGATAGAAACACGGCGTTGGCTCCCTCGCCTACATGAAGCTCAGGTTCATTTAAGGGACTGCGTCAGAAATATAATTAACTCAAGCTAACTGCCACATTTACTACTGTCAATCGAAGTATAGACACAACAAAGAGAACTTACCCTGAACTCTGGATGTCATACCCATTTTTCTGCCTAAAACATGCACCACTGCGCGTTCACGGTTTTGACAGATTTTCTTCAAATACATAAACTGCATGCAAAATCAACAGTCCGAAACTATTATAGAAGATTCAGCAGGCAATACTTTTAATATTTGCAAAAGAAGGAACGGCAGGTATGGAAACAGAAATGAATTTCTAATTTAAAATGCCCTGAAGCAGTCTTTTCTTTTATTTTTCTCTGAGAAGCTTATTTCATTATAATCGTTGACAAAGAAATAATGAACAGTCTCCAATTCACATTCAGCCAATTATAAGCCTTGTGGAGAGTTGTTACAAGAGGAGAGGAAAATATATAAAATACATCACAGCTTCATGACCTCACTTAACACTTATGACTATAAATTTGCAAGGCTTAGTGAAATTAACAGTAACTTATCGAAGAACCAAGAAAAAAAATTTCACGAGACATTAAGCTGTATTGCATCCTCCAATGTGTGACATCAAACAGTCTACAGGAAACTATACTTGACATAGAAATGCAAATTCTTTATCTTCTTTAACAGGTACTATCCTTTTCTCTTTGGATAAATAAACAGACATTCAAGATATGGAAGCCACTTGCAGTGGACATAAGCAAGAACTAGGTATTGCAGGAACACTAACATGAGAAAAAGAACCATATTTACATCCTACTAGCAACACAAAGCTCCAAGTCTTCCATCATGAAATTGGCACTACAGAGGATAAACTAAATATCGGAAATGGAACAAAAGCTAAATCACATTGAAGAACTTTCATAAGGAACAAGTAGATGAATTCAATCTACAGGACATTGTTTGACGAAAACACTCCATGTTGTAAGAAATGAATATAAACGTTACATGAAGCAAAATAGTACGTCAATTACTCTAAAAAGAAAAAAGTTATTTTTCTAAACAATGAAATAGCAAACAACAAAATGAAGAGGAGAAAAAAGTTCTTGAGCTTTACATTTCACTCATTGAAAAAAAAAAAAGGGCCTTTCCAATACAACTCCACCAAATCAATAGTACCAAACCGCCCATGTCACATATCTTTATGAACTCATAAAACACCATCATCGCCAATCGAAACCCACAACCACCACTAAATATGCTTAAACCCAGAACCATTTACAATTACTTTTCAAATTTTATTTACCAGAAATTCAAACCCAGAAACCATCAAACAAACACTCAACCCAGAACCAAAAACACACAACCAACGATGCGCACAGTATGTTCGTTTGTTCCGCAACCAAACAAATAACAAAAAGTAAGCCATTATATTCAACGCATTTACGAGTACCTTCTTCATTCGATTCAAGGAACTTCTGCAGTTGTTGGGATATGCGAATATCTGTGGCTTCAGCAATGTTAGACGTTGTTGCTTCATCCATGTTAGCGTTTTGGTCTCCTTTCTTCTGTTTCTTCTTGGCCATCTCTGCCGAATCCTCCTCGGTTGTTTAAGTAACCAATATGGACGGGTAGCTTCTAGTCCCCAGACAAGAACGAAAAGAATAGACAGGCAGAAGGATACGGCTCAGGTCTTGTTGGAATCCGGCTCCAATTCAAGGCTCCGACATCTGTATACAATTTTGCCCTTCCAGCCCTAGGCATATGCCTTCTGATGCTTCGCTCTTTACATGGGCAAAATGTTTCCAACTTTTTTATATCGCATTTGTTAACAAAATTTTATTAATTAATTATTTGTATTTAATTAATAATATTTTTAGTTATATTTATTATTTTTTTATATTAATAATATGTGTTAAATTTTTATAAATTTTTATATAAAATATTTTACTTTTATTTTTTATTTCGTGAGCTAAAATTTAAAACTTTTTTTTAAAATTATATAGTCTACAGTTAATTGATTGTAAAATAATTATTTGATTGTTAATCTAATTAAAATTGAAAATTAAATATATTATAATTATATATATATATTATATAATTAATATATGTTTTCATGTATGATATTATTTTTTCCGTTTGAATAATGTTTTCAATATATTGTCAATTATTTAATAAATATTTGTAAATTATTATAATTCATTGTATTCCATTGTTAAATAATATTTAATTATCTTGACTCATATTGAAATAATATGTTTTACAATATTAAATATATTACAAATGAACTTGAAAATACTGGAAACTTGATATTAGACAAAGGATTGCAAGAGTAAACAGAGAATGAAGAAAGGTAGTTGGATATTTAGGAATGAGAGTCTAGTAAGTGAAGAAGTGAGAAAAGAGGAAACAGAGATGATTTGAGGAAACTAGGAAGTAGAGAAAAGTGGCTTCATTTTTCACTCTGCCGAGAATGAAAGAAGAGGTTGTATTATATAGAAAAGAAGACAGGAGAAAGACTTGCGATGTCCTCTAATATTTTTGAACAGTAGGGGTATTTTTGGAAGAAATGAATAGTAATAAACAGTACCAGGGGTATTTTTGGAAAGACAGCAACAGTGATATTTGTCGGAACAATAATCATTATCTTGAACAGTAACTGAATAGTAATTATCGGCAGCTTTATTCTGATATTTGCAAAATGACAATTGTATCCTTCACGTCATTTAATTATCTGTCAAATGAACGTTGCAGGGCTTCTATTTCTTCAATGGAAAGTTCCAACTCATAGCCAGCATAAGGATCTTGAGAATTTTCTTCATATTGAGAATTGATATCTTGGAATGAACTGGAGGCAGCAGTATCTTCTACGGTATCTTCTTCAGATAATTGAGATAAAACTTCTAACAATTCTTTTTTATAATCATCTCGAGATTGGCCGCAGCGAGTTTGGCTTGAATTTGACTTTTTTGAGAAAGGAATTGGGGATGTTTGGCTATTTGGAGTTTGGCTTGGGTAATGGAGTTAATGATATTGTCACAGGTAAAAACAGACCACCATTTCACAAAAAATTTCTTTGAAAGGATTTTGGCAATATTTTCGTGGGTAAAAACAAACTTCCAACATAGTATCCAAGGAAGGAGGTTGAATTGAATGAAAAAGCGAAGGAGAAGGGGATATTTTTGCAAAGAGGATTTTTCATGGCAGGGTATTTGTCAAGGCTTGGAGTATCATGGGGATCAAGAGCCCATTGATCATAGGCTTTCTTTAATCCTGGAGGAAATAATTTTTCATCCGCACCGAATCGATCCCACCACTGGATGAACCAATGGGGCATAGGTTCAGGGCATTGAAAACCTTTAAAACGTATAAACCATGTATGACGATGGGTTTTATTTTCAAAAAATAAGAGCAAAAGTCCATGCATCAATATAGTCATAATAAGTGATATTTTTTAATTGTCAAAAGGGTTCAGACAAGGGCTCTAAGAGTCCATGGCTGACCCCATTCTTTTGAAGAAATTATCCTTCGAATAGTGAATTTAGAAAATCCAATATTAGAAGGATCATATTTGCACTGGATTTTTTCAAATTCAACGGATTTTGTATCCTGCAAAATATGCTGATAAAATTCTTATGTAAACACGGGATTAGGTGGAACATAATTCCACCCTGGTGGTAATATTTGGGAGGCTGTTTGGTATGGATCACGAATTGTATGATATGGGTCTTCTACAAGCACTCATGTCTAATATAGGTTTTGGTATTAATGGAGTATTGGGTAAAGGAGTAGCAGATGATGCAGTAGGAGATGATTGAAGCTTTTGACTGAAAGTAGAATTCATATTTGGAAGAGGAGGAGGGACACGTGGTCCTGATATTGGTGGTATTTGGCCTTAAAACATTAAATTGATTATTAATTGGAATTGATCTGAACGAGGTCTAGGAGCAGTTCCATGAAAAGGAATAGGAGGTAATGGAGGAAAAGTATTATCTGAGGGAGAAGAAGTAGAATTTTTATTTTTATTTGAAGATGATGAAGAACTCATTTTCCCTGTAGAAATTCACGAGTTAAAAAATCAAGTATGGAATTATTAGAACCTTTAATATATTCAATATGAAATCAAAAACAGAAAGGATTGCTTGCATTGGGCAAAAAGATGTTTGAAGCAAGATTTTTGACATTTTTAAAATATCTTTAGCAGATTGACAATCAACACGAATAAGAAATTTTTTATTCAATAAATCATCTTGAAATTTTGAAATACAAAGAACAATTGCTAGTACTTCTTGCTTAACAGTACTGTATTTTTGTTGAGTGTATTCCATGCATGAGAATGATATCTTACTATTTGCTCTTTAGCAGAGTCATGCATGCGTTGCTTTAATATGCCACATAACCAAGATTTGATGCATCGGTTTCTACTATTTTGAATGCATGAGGGGATGCAATGCCTAAGCATGGTAAATGTTTAACATGCTTTTTGATTTGTTGTACTATTGAGTATGTTGATCAGTCTAAGGTAAAGGGTTTTTCTTTAATCGGTTAAATAAAGGTTTGCATATTTTTCTTAATCTTTATAAAACTCACCAATATAATTTAAATTACCAAAAAACGTTGAAGTTGTTGTTTATCAAGTATTTTATCTGGAAATTTGTCAGCAAATTCAATAGCACGTGATATTGGGGTAATGGTACCTTTATAAATGTTATGACCTAAAAATCTTATTTGCATTTGAAATAATTTTATTTTAGGGGCAGAAACAACAAGACCATTTTGTTCAATGATTTTCTGAAATTTATGCAAATGATACCAATGTTGTTTTATTGATTTAGAAAAATTAAGACATCATCAATATAGACTAAAGCAAAAGAATTATAGGGAGCAAATATCATTCATAATATTTTGAAATTCAGAAGGGGCATTTTTTAAACCAAAGGCATGACATTCCATTCAAAATAACCAAAAGGAACAGTAAAAGCGGTTTTATTTCTATCTTGTTTAGCGACTTGTATTTGATAATATCCATATTTCATATCAAATTTAGAAAATATGCAAGCATCATGTAATCTATTAAGTAAATCTTTTTTATTTGGAAGAGGGTATCTTATCCATCTTAAAGCTTATTTAAAGGTTTGTAATTAATAACAAGTCGAAGGAACACCATTCTTTTCAGCATTATTCATTACATAAAAAGCAGCACATGACCATGGAGATTTAGATGGTCGTATTAAACCTTTTTCTAATAAAGATTGAATTTCTTTTTTACAAATTTCTAAATATTCTTGATTCATTTGTATTGGTCTAGCTTTTGTAGGTATATTTCTTTCAGAAAATCTGGTTCATAAGGAAGCGTAATGATATGCTGTTTTCTATTCCAGAAAGCATTAGGGACAGAAGAACAAATGGTTTTTTCTATGTTTGCTGATATTGCTGTATTTCTTGTTGTAGTTTACTAGTCTTAAGCTGGTCTTCTATTTGATGATATATAATTTCCTGTTGTAAAAATTGTAAATATTTTCTTTTACGATGTATTTTAGTTTGATTTAAAATATTAATCTCTTTAGTTATAGAAATATTTTTTTAAAGCTTGAATATCTCGAGTAAAAGGAGGATAGTAAAATTTAAAAGTAACTTCATGACCTAAGACTTTTGAAGTTATTCCTTCGTCAGTAACAATAAAAGGATAAAGTAGAGATAGAAAAGGATTTCCACTTTAGAAGTTAGATATTACTTTAGAAACCAAAAGCTAATTATTACCAAATATGTACATTAGGAAATTTTTTATTTTTTGAGAGGCTACGGCATGGAGGAAGGATTAAATTGAGTTGTGGATTTTGCCACAGAGGCCTTTTGGAGAGGGTGCACTATTTTAGAATTGGTGTGTAAGTTAGCCCAATAAATTTACTGCTTCGGTCTACTCTAAGGTGTGTAGATCTTCTTCCCTTCTCCCAAATTAGTCTAGGAGCAGCTCCACGAAAAGGAATAGGAGGCAATGGAGGAAAAGTATTATCGGATGGAGAAAAAGTCAAATTTTTATTTTTATTAGAAGAGGAGGAAGAACTCATTTTCCCTGTAAAAATTCACGGGTTAAAAAATCAGGAATTAAATTATTAGAACCTTTGATATATTCAATATCAAAATAAAAACATAAAGGATTGCTTGCCAACGGGCAAAAAGATGTTTGGAAGCAAGATTTTTGACATCTTTCATTAAGATATCTTTAGCAGATTGACAATCGACACGAATTAAAATTTTTTGATTTAATAAATTATCTTGAAATTTTGAAATACAAAGAACAATTGCTCTTGCCGTATGTATTTTTGTTGGGTATTCCATGAGAATGATATCTTATATTTGCTCTTTAGTAGAGTCATACATGCGTTGCTTGAGTATGCCACCATAACCAAGATTGAGTTTCTATTTTCTTATTTGCATGTGGAGATGCAACGCCTAAGCATGGTAAATGTTTAACATGCTTTTTTATTTGTTGTACTATTGTAGTATGTTGATCAATCCAAGGTAAATGTTTTTTCTTTAAACGGTTAAATAAAGGTTTGCATATTATTCTTAAATCTTTATAAAATTCACAAATATAGTTTAAGCTACCAAGGAAGCGTTGAAGCTGTTCTTTATCAAGTATTTTGTCAGGAAATTTATCAGCAAATTCAATAGCACATGATATGGGGGTAGTAGTGCCGTGATAAATATTATGACCTAAAAATCGTATTTGTGTTTGAAATAATTTTATTTTAGGAGCAAAACAACAAGACCATTTTGTTCAATTATTTTCTAAAATTTATGTAAATGATACTGATGTTGTTTTATTGATTTTGAGAAAATTTAGACATCATCAATATAATCTGGGAAGGTTGGGCCACAGATCTTTCCCAGGGAATGCTCAGAGACAGAATAAAAGGAAGGGTGCAAGAAGATCACCAACATGAGGGGAGAAATTTTAGGGGTCCATATACAAAGAGAGAGATAATGGATGATAATGTTGATTTCACTCGTCCGAAAAGTCTTGCAGAGCTGAAAGTTGTGAAGAATGTAGACAGTAGGGGGCAGCAATCCCTTGGTAAGCGAAAGAACGTAGAGGATCATCAACAATGTGAAGGTCATCTTTCTTTTGAAAGGCCAAAGCCTCTTAGTGAGATTCTCAAGAAGAAAAGAGATGCTAAAGGAGCAGCTTATGGGAGTGGCAAATTATTTATCAACAAAGAAGAAGATAATCAGAGAGAGATCAATGAAAGCTTGCTAGCTGGGTCTGGCAGTTCAGCTGTCGCAGATGCACAAATTATCGAAGAAGAAGCCGACAGCCATTTGCTTTCCAACAAGGAAGAGTCCAAGTACACGGCAGCTGTTGCCGTTGGAACAGTGATAAAAAAAAGCTGAAGCTGCTGGTCCCTCCTCACAAGCACCTAATCTTAATGACTTTGATGAAACTATGGCGGATCATGAACTTGAAGCTGATGATCAGAGGGATGGAGACTATGAATATGAGGAAGTTGATGAGGGAGAATAAAATGTTGAGGGAGCTGAGAATGCAGACCTTGAGGAGGAGTACCTGGATGATGAAGATGGGGATGACTTCGCTATGGAGATTGGTGTCATGCTCTCATGATTGTGGGGAGGGAGAGAACGTTACAGAGGGGACCCAATCCAGCGCAAAGCACCGCACGCTTTCAACGCTTCCTGCTTCTCACTGTCTCTGCCTACAATACACACAAGTATGTTCATTGCAATTAAGCACACCTATGTCCATCCTGACTTGGGTGGCTAGAGTTTCCTCCAAGCTCTCTCCACCAGCTGTCCAGGGAGGTTCCAAAGAAGCAATGGATAAAGAAAACATCTATGTCCATCCTCTTTTTAAGCGCTCCTCGTCCAGTGATGATAACGTCACTTCCAATTAAAAAGAGACACAGTATTTTATAGACTCAGCAATTTTTCGACCTTTCTCACCACGTCACTCACAGCCACTGCAATTTAGTAAAATGCCCACCATTCTACATCAATTAAAATTACCACAATCAATCACCAGACCCACGGTTTCGACCCAAGAGCCCTCCTTCCTCAACCTTTTCCCCAAATCCATCAAGAACCCTAGTTCTAGTTCGTTCAAGATCCAACGGCAAGTATCGCAATGGCAGCCAAGCAAACGAGAAAGATAAGGATTTGGGAGGGAGTGTGGTTGCGTCAATGTCTGGCTGGAGAAGGAGGGTGAAAGGAAACCCTTTTCACAGACTCCAAAGATAGGGAGGAAGTGGAAAGTGAGCTGTCAGTACTGTGCAGTAGAGCCCGGATAGTACTTCACTACATTGTTCTTGGCCCCCGACGCTTTTGCCTCTTGAGGTGTAACCCCGCTTTTCATTTTAAGAGGCGCTGTGGCTGCATGCGCATCAGCCTTCATCTTTATTTTCCCTAGACTTGTGCTATCTGTGCCTCATTCACTCCCCAAGAGCCGGCCAATTCTCAAAGCTTGGAAGAGCTACCCATCTCTTGAGTGTGAGCTTTTTTCTAGGCAATTTCGCAGGACGATTAACATACCAATTTTCGTTCATTTCAAGAAGTAATTTTATTTATCTCAAATTAATCCAAAGAATATATCTTACAAATTTCAACAATTCTTTTTTCTGAGATTATTTTGCTTTGGGGTTTTGGATGGATTAGCGGGAAAAGTTGGGGACAGAGGTATCTCGGGTCGCAATCGTGTCTGATTGGTTTTGATAATTTTAATTGATGTAGAATGGTAGATATTTTAGTAAATTGCATTAGTTGTGAGTGATGTGGTGAGGAAGGTCGAAAAATAGCTGAGTCTATAAAATACTGTGTCTCTTTTTAATTGGAAGTGACGTTATCACTTAGTTCACATCATCAAATTTTGTCATAAAATAGATGGAATGTTGTCAGAAGGGTATAACAGGAAAAATAAATATACCACATGTGTGGCATGATAATAAAATTTACTTTAGGGATATTCTTGAGAAAATTTAAATTCAAAGGACACGCATGTTACAAGAAAGTGCTGGATTTCATGAAAAAAAGTGTGGAGAGAGGATTTAATAACTTTTTTTATAAAAGAAATGTCTGAGTTTGTCAAAAAATATATATATATACCAACATAGTCCCAAAGGGTAAACGTGTGTAAATGCTTACAAGAAAACAACTATAAAAGGTATATAAATGTAAGAAAGCAGGTAGAACCGTTCATGAAGGCTGTAACAGTAATGTAATAGTAATTAAAACAGCAATTGTGGAAATCATAACTTTATTTGAACAGAGTGACGTTTGCAGAAAGTAAAGCAAAGACAGAAAATTTTACAAAGGAAATATGAAGATTACAGTAAGAGACGGTTGAAGGTTGATTTAAGAGGGCAAGAGAGAGATATGGTTGCAAGGTAGCTTGAGAGAGAATGGTAATCGTAATGTGAACTCTGAGTCCTTCTAACTGAGAGGCTTCAGTTTTATAAAGATAGAATGGGTATGGAAAAGACAACATTATCCTGGTACTGTAGTAAAAGGAGGGGTATTTTTGTCAAAGGGCAAAATAGTCATTTACTGTATGTCGGCAAAGGGTATTATAGGAATTTGACTGTTTTTGTCAGCAAGGATGACAACAAAGTTATCTTCAGTATCAAATCTTTATCTTCGTTATCTTAGTCTTCTGCAAGGTGTTGACTGATGGCAGTGAAATCATCAGGAGAAAAGTCAAATGCTGCATAGGGGTCTTGTGCATCTTCAAATGTTGGAATGTAAAAGTTATCTGTGCTTGATATATCAGAAGTATCAGGTTGTTGTTGAGTATCATCGTCCTCAGAAAGTTGTGAGAGAACTTCAAGGAAATTTTTTTTTTATAATCATCCCGAGATTTAGCAGTTGCAAGTTTGGCTTGTATATGACTGCATTGAGCAAGTAATTGAGGATGTGTTTCTTGGGTATGTTTGGCTTTAGCAAGGGTAGACAAGATGGTATCAAAGGTGAAAACAATCCACCATTTAACAAAAAACTTCTGAGATAATATTTTAGTGGTATCTTGGTAAGTGAAGACAAATTTCCAACTGAATATCCAAGGTAACAGATTGAACTGGATATAGAAACAGAGAAGAGAGGCATATCTTTGATAGAGGGATTCTTCATGGCGGGATATTTTTGGATAGAAGGGGTATCATGAGGACATAAAGCCCATTGATCAAAAGTTTGTTTAAGGGGGGCAGGGAAAAGAGTAATATTGGACCAAACCGATCCCACCATTAGAGAAACCAATGAGGAATAGGATCAGAGCAAGAAAATCCTTTGAATCGAATAAACCAAGTATGACGATGGTTTGTATTTTCAAAAAATAAAGCAAAAGTCCATGCGTCAATATAATCATAATAAGTTATATTTTTCAAAGTTTTGTAAAGGTACAGAAAAGGGCTTGAAGAGTCCATGGCTGTCCCCATTCTTTAGAAGAAATAATTCGTCTGATGGTAAATTTTGAAAATCCAATACGAGAAGGATCATACTTACAGGGAGTCTGTTCAAATTCGACGGACTTTGTATCATGCAAAATATATTGATAAAAGGCTTGGTAAACATGGGTTTTTGGGAACAAAGTTTCATCCTAGTGGTAATATCTGACTTGCTGTTTGGTAGGGGTCAGCAAGGGTATGATATGGATCCTCGACAAATGCTACATGTTGTATATAAGATTTAGCTATCATTATATCATTAGGATTGCAAGGAAGAGATTGGGTTTTATCTTTTTGGTGATCGGTTTCTTGGGCTTTTTGACTAAAAGTCTTATCCACAGGAGGAAGAGGAGGTCGTGGTGTGACTGAAGGGATATTGCCAAGAAGAGTAAAGGTATTATGAAGAAGAACAGTGCCAGGACGAAGAGAAGGTCTAGGCATATGTGATGGAGATGGGCCGCGAGGCTGAAAATGAGGGAATAAGTTATCTAATAGGAAATCCATAATGGTTAATTTTCGAGGAGTATTGAGAGGTTTTGAAGAAGAAGCAGAAGATTTAGAAGAACTCATTTGCCCTGTAAAATTCACGAGTAAGAAAATCAGGGATTGAGTTGGATTCACCTTTGATATATTCAATATCAAAATAAAAAACAGATAAAATGTCTTGCCAGTGAGCAAAGAGATGTTTGGAGGCAAGATTTTTCACATCTTTTAAAAGAATATCTTTAGCAGATTTGCAATCAACATGTATTAGAAATTTTTGATTTAACAAATCGTCTTGAAATTTAGAAATGCAAAGAACAATAGATAAAATTTCTTGTTTGACAGTACTATATTTTTGTTGTGTAGGATTCCATGCACCGGAATGAAAGCGAACAATTTGTTCGTTATCTGTGCTATGCATGCATTGTTTGAGTATGCCACCATATCCAATATTGATGCATCAGTTTCAATAATTTTGAATGCAGAAGGAGATGCAATACCTAAACAGGGTAAAAGTTTAACATGCAGTTTGATTTTTTTTGACAATATCAGTATGCACAGAAGTCCATGGAGGGGGCTTCTTGCGGAGACGAGCGAATAAGGGTTTGCATATGGTACGAAGATTTTTATAGAATTCTTCAACGTAATTCAAACTGCCTAAAAAACGTTGTAGTTGAGTCTTATCTGTAATTTGATCAGGAAATTTATCAACAAATTCTATTGCGAGAAATAGGAGTAAGAGTACCATGATGAATATTATGACCTAGAAATGTATCTTAGATTGAAAAAGTTTGATTTTGGGGGCCGAAACAACAAGACCATTGGCTTTAATAATGTTGACAAATTTACGTAAATGGAACCAATGTTGCTTAATGGATTTAGAAAAGATTAAAACATCATCAATATAAACAATAGAAAAGGAAGAATAAGGATTAAAAATATCATTCATTATATTTTGAAATTCAGAGGGTGCATTCTTTAAACCAAAGGGCATAACATTCCATTCAAAATGTCCAAAAGGAATAGTAAAAGCAGTTTTATAACGATTATCTTTAGCAACCTGAATTTGATAAAAGCCAGATTTCATATCGAATTTGGAGAAAGCACTAGAATCATATAACTTGTTTAACAAGTCTTTTTTGTTGGGGATTGGATATCGAATCCATTGTAAAACTTTATTTAAAGGTTTATAATTATAACAAGTCGAGGAACACCTCATTCTAATTTAGCTTGACCCTACACATAGAAAGCAGCATAGCTCCAAGGTGATTTAGATTTTCGAATTAATCCTTTTTGGAGTAAATCGAAATTTCGTTTTTACATAAAGCTAAAAGCTCTTGATTCATCTGAATCGGTCGAGCTTTTGTAGGAATATTTCGTTTAGAAAAATCCTTTTCATAAGGAAGAGTAATAACATGTTTCTTATGATTCCAAAAAGCAATTGGAAGTGAAGAACAAATTTCAAGATTCCATTTGTTGAGCAAAGTTTGTAATATCCTGTTGGAGAGCAAGATCTTTAAGTTGTTCATCAATTTGTTTATAAAGAATTTCATTTTGTAAAGAAGATAAATGTTTCTTTTTACGAAGAATTTTGGTCTGAGTAAGAAGATTAATTTCCTTCTTTACAGACAAATGTTTAAAAAACTGAATATCACAAGAAAAAAGGGGATAATAAAATCGGAATTGGACATCATGTCCTAGAACATGGGATGTAATGCCTTCTTCAATGACAATAAAAGGGTAAAGTAAAGCAAGAAAGAGATTTCCAAGAATTAATTTAGAGGATAAATTTTTAACTAAAACAATGTGGATTTCCCGTTGAAGATCTTGTAAAGTGATGGTTGGGTAGTTGTAGAAGAAAAGCGAGCAATGCTATTATTATAATTATAATGAATACCAGAAGCATCTTGGGATGAGAGAGAAGCAGAAGAAGTTGTTTCAGCAAACATTTCTTTCATTTTTAAAAGATAAGTTTGTTGTGTTTCAGGATTAGATATCTATGTGATTGCATCAAAAAGTAAATTTTCAGTTTTTGTTAAAACAAAAATTTGTTTAGTACAAGAACAATTATCATCTTTACAATTGCAAAGTTTGACCATATCAGATTCAGGAGAAGGAGAAGAGGAAGTTGAATGAGATGTATTGTCAATTTGATGTATCATTCAGTCTTCTTCATCCGAGGGAGGAGTAGAATTAAGAAAAATGGAAAAAAAAGCTTAGCTTTGAGATCTGGAGAAATATCTAATTATTGGATTTGCTTTTTAGTAAAGCATTTGGAAGCAAAATGGCCAGGTTTGCCACATTTCCAACAAACAGCTTTAGTTTTAACAGAAAGTTTAAATTGTTTTTTCTTAGAAGAAGATGGTTTAAAGGAGGATGAAGGTTTATCAGATTTATGGAAAGTATGTTTCTTTTGTTTAAAAGATTTACGAGAAGAATAGTTTGAGTTGCGAGAAAAATTATGAAAGCGTTTCTTTTGTTTGGAAGGAGGAATAAGAGAAGGATAACCATATTGTTCACAAAAGGATCCTAACTCTCGTCGGTTATTTTTCTTATCAAATTCTAAAGTCTTTTTTAAACAAAGGTCATTACAGATCCAAAAACCAGTTTTGTTAATAATATTAATAATATCACCATAAGTAAGAGTATCATATGAGATAATACCATCAGGATTGGCAAGATTAAGGCAAACTTTTTGGGCAAAATAATAAGAAGACTTGCAATAAATTTTTCTTTCCAAAAAGATTGATGACAATCATCACAATGTAAAACTTTGGAAAACATCTTTATACCAATGAAAATCAAAAAGAGTTAGACATTTTAAATTAACAAGAAAATCAGATGTTCTATCTTTAAAAGAAGAGGGATCACCAATAAAATTTTTAGTGATAGTAAAAAGGAGAGCATTAATGGCATCAGGAATATGTTGGCCATTATGCAAAAGAGGAGCACCACTAGTATCAGTTTTAAAAGCAGAAGTAATCTCATTTTTATCATTTTGATGTAAATAATGATCCCACTAGTTTTTTAATTGACTAGTAAAACCTATAATTAAACAATTAACAATTTGATCATCAATGTGATTGGCAATTTTTAAAACATTGGCATACATAGTCATTTCATGTAAAATGTTGAGAATCTCATATTCGAAAATACCATCTATATTCCATTCATAAAGAAGGTCAGATGCATAAGCAGCTGTAGAACTAAGATGATGTTCTTCAAATTGGAGATCAAGAGGTGTAGGACGAGGATAATAATTACGAGAAGTACTTTGCATATATTTATTAGGGATACGAATGGAAGATTTAACAATTTTATTAAGACTTAAATCTTGAAATTGATTTTCTAAATCAGACATATCCGAAATTTCTTTATCATTGTCAGAAGCAGAAGAAATGGTGTTATTGAGAACATGAATATTCTTATTTTTATTGGAATCTAGAGAAATTTTGGAAAGCATATCCTCAATTTTATTGAGGACTTCAGAATCAACAGAGGGTGGTTTAGTAAAAGGAGCCATCTTTGGTAGTTCATGAGGAACAAAAAGAGGAGTTGATGTAGAAGACATTGCAATAGCAGAGGTTTTATCAAATGCTCAATCTTTGTAAGATGAGTTCCAACTTGGTGTAAAAAAGTGTTGGTATAATTATTTTGTTGAATAATATTATCAAGATTTTTATCACTATTGGATAAACTATTAGTTTTAAAAGGGGTAGCTAAATAATTTCGAGAATTATTACTAAAACTGATAGTATCCATAGGAGGATAAAATTCAAATATTTTTTTTATGATCATGAGTGATCCAAGGAATATCTTTTGTTAAAACATTTAATGAAGAAATATTTGTTTCAAACCAAGAAAAGAAAGGGATATGTTGTTGAACTTGAATCAAATGAGTATAATAATGAGTGCGTATAAGAGCTTGTTCATTAGATGTATATTTATTTTAAAACTAAATACGTTTAACAGAATTGTCATCAAATTGAAAATCCTTTCAAAGGATATCTTTATTTAAAACAAAATTAGTTTGTAAGACATGGATAGAATGAGAACGTTGAAGGGAAAAAGCTTCAGATTGAGTAAAGAAGTTTTTTCATCAGGAAGAAGAGGCGGTTCAGATAAATTATCATATAAAGGAAATTGAACCGGTGTTTTAGTTCGTGTACTTGTTATTTCAGGTATTCGTAAATTGCGAGGAATATTGGAAGGAAAAGTAGAAGTACTTAGACGAAATGAATTTAAAGCAGATTGAAAATTCCTAGAATTAGAAGTTCGTGAATCAACAGATAATCGTGAATGTGTAGATGATCGATTATTAAGAAAGATAATGTAACAGATCCATCTGTATGTTGGGCAAAATATTCAATTTGTTTATTTTCTTTTTTGGGAGGAGGAACTACTAAAGGAAGTTTTCATTAGTCAGGTAAAATAATATCATCCCATTTTATCATACAAAGGATAGTAATATTGGAAAATTCAGTACTAGTATTTAAAAGTAAAGTTTCACCAGAAAGATGGCGAACTTAGATTGAGGGTCTAAGGTTGTTTTCATGAGTTTATAATGGAGCCTAAATACGACAGCAAGGTATTGAGCACCTTCCATCATATCATAGCCCGAAGATTTAATATTTAAAATTAAAGAATGTAAAATAGTCATATCAGATAAAGAGAGAGGCAAATAAGGATAACAATTAAAATAAATAGGTCCTTGATGTAAAGAAGATTCAACTATACGATATGTCTTTCAAGTCTTCTTCTATAAGATTCACCTTCAAAGAGCCGATATTGTTATCGAGGTTCTTGATATTAGTCGTCCCTTCAAAAGTTCAAGGCATTGAACAGTGAGAAAAAGGCAGGCGTGCAGGGGAGAGTCTTAACTTGCTATGAATTTTTTTTTTTTCTGAAATATAAGCAAACAAGCATATTATTATAAGGATTCCTGGAGAAATTGCATTACCATATGAGCTCTGCATTAATCTAGATCCATGTTCTTGTGACCATGAGAGATTTGGCGAATTGGAAAATGTATCAAAACAGTTCCAAGGTCATTCTAAATATAGTGCGCTATTGTCTTCAAGGAAGAGAAAAGAATAACAAATCAAATAAACTTGTTATACAAATGAATGGGCCTAGCTTTCCTCTTCCTAATCGAATTCCAAATTTCCTGCCTGCAGAGGCAGCAGTATGTGCTGGACTCTAGACATAAAATTCGACTCTGCAAAAGTGAAATCAAAGGCCATTAGGTGCTTTCAAACAACTAAACTCATTAAGCCACTACCATGTCGCCCATGATGCCCTTTCAGATGATAGTTCCAAGTTCCAACACGCACTGGGTTCTATTGAGGTTTCTCCAACGAGGCCTTAACCACATAGAATTTCCGAGCCAAGCAATCAATTCTTGTCCATTCTAGACTGAACTTTTGAGTTTTCAGCAGGAAATTACAATTCTCTCAGGATTTTTCTATTTGTTGACCCCACTCATACCAAAATTGTATGCCAGAGAAAATACCCACTGCATAAAATTAGTAAGGGCTAACAAGTGAAAACCATTTACCAGGAATAGGCACAACATCATCCCCTTGCTTAAGAACCCATGCTAGCGCTAGTTGGGCAGGGCTGCATTGGTGCTTTGTAGCAAGGCTTTCTATTCGACTGTAAATTGTCTTGCTCCTATCCAAGTTGTCTCTTTGGAACCGAGGATGCATGGCCTAATAGAAAAAAGCGTTGGATTCGGTTAAGTATTTTTCTCATTGTAAATATCAATACTATAGAATTTTTTTCATAGCAGAAGGGGAAACGTCTTGAAATCCCCTAGTTCTAAATGAGATGATTCTTTAAAAAAAGTAAGCGAAATATTTACCAAGGAACTATTTGCAGACAAGCTTTCCAAAACTCCTTTGCCAGCGAAAAAACCACAACCAAGTGGACTGTATGGAACTATTCCAATTCCGAGTTCCCTGCATGCGCGAAAGCATCAAGAGAGTATCTCATACTTCTGTATAAGTTGAATAAAACGTACTTTAATTAATTATCCACTCAATATGGAAACAAACAACTATGCAATCTGTCTTTTCCACCATAGCGCCTCTTGTTAGAAAGACAATACTATTTGTAACCTAAGAAAATGGAGGAAAACAACTCCAAATACAATCGATCTAAGCTTTTACATGAGGATTTTAACCGAAAATAGTATTGAACAAACCTGCAAAGTGGAATTATCTCTTCCTCAATATCCCTAGTCCATAGAGACCACTCCATTTGTACAGCAGTGATGGGATGGATAGCATGTGCCCTCCTTATTGTGCTAGGGCTGGCTTCAGATAGACCAATATATTTGACTTTTCCCTCTTCTACCAGTTTCTTAAGTTCACCAATCTACAAAACAGTAAGTTGTATCTAATCAGTTCCTTCACCTAGATCCCACCATCACTAGGAAATAATGATTGTCCAAAAAATTTGATCCTTTCAAATTACAAATGCAAATTAAGAAACAGTAGAAATTCAGAAGCCATCCATTATATTTCAGGCATCTAGCTTGAAGAGAGAGATACTGACAGTTTCTTCTATAGGAATCTTCGTGTCTATCCGATGCTGATAGTAGAGATCAATGTACTCCACACCAAGACGCTTCAAGCTCGCCTCACAGCACGAGCGGACATATTCAGGGCTACCGTTCACTTCCATGTGAGGAAATTGCAGTCTTTGGATGCCAAATTTGGTGGCTATTTGAATTTTTTCTCTTGGCAAGTGCTTCAAGGCCTGAAAGATATTAATCTCATTCAGTTCATCTCACAAAAGTTTTAATGGGGTCCTCAGTTGTTAATTGGTTTGTTCACACCAGAACATATATAAAAAAATATCATGAAGACATTTCTGCATCAGTGGTCATCCTTAAATTTAGTGCTAAAAGGAAATCCAACTTGTTGAGGAAGTAAAAATTAGGAATCTGCACCTTTCCAAGCAGAATTTCATTAGAATGGGGCCCATAAACGTCAGCCGTATCAAAGAAGGTGATTCCCTTATTGAAAGCATAGTTTATCACTGAGATTCCATCCTCATCAGAGAGGGGAGAATTGTAGGCTCCAGTCAGGCCCATGCATCCAAACCCCAACTTTGAGACCTAGCCGGAAATTAACAAAAAGAAAAAAAAAATTACAAAGAAATGTATTACTTAACACAAATGCATAACGAATTGGAATGAACACAGAGCACCAAACATGTATTTTAATTGAGAAGCACTATTCCTCAGAGTCTTGGCCAACATTTGAAAAGTATTTTTTCAGGTTATTTATGCAGGTCCAAACTTATATCAAGACTCCTGCTGGAAGAGAGTAACAACTCTACATATTATATTGACAAAAGGACTTCAATAGATGTAGATGAATGCTTTTTACTTGTCCCCCTTAGCTTAGTCTTAGAAAAGCCTAACTGCGTAGATAGTGGGGTTGAGATGAAGAAGCTGGCAATAGAAAAAATTCCTAGTCAGTGACTGCAGGCAGCCCAATCGAACTTGGTCATTGCCATCCTCTCAGCTCAAATTTGGATACTGTAATTTCTTTTGACCTTCTGGAAACAATATTTGTATGCGGCCTAGCTTCTCTTTCATCGTTCTCATTATTTGATACCAAGAAATCCTCAAGCCCTGTCACAATGGAGTTATCTAAATAACAAAAGAAAAACCAAAGCCAAAAGACAAGAAAAACAGGAACTGGAGAAAAAAAAAGGATTAAAATGCGTTTCCTGACAAATATTGAAACCATTCACGTGTTTGTTGCATGCATATAGACGTTTATCTTCCTTAAAATCGAAACTAAGAGGGAATTCAAGAAAGCTAATTGGGAATTTTGTCAACCACAGACCATCAACCGAATGAAGACTAACTGGAAATGATGCAACACTTATAAATGCACCCAAATAGGGAAGCCAAGAAGCTAACCACGCTCTGTATAACAGAATGGTCATTTATCGACATAATTTTTCAGAGCATTATGCATATTGGCTTTCAGAGAAATGCGACTTGAACCCCTACAATTTGAAGTTTCTCGAAAAAGTGGAATCGGTACCCACGACATGAAATTGGAATTTACCTCAAGGCCTTGTTTACCAAGTTTCGTCATTGGAATCTGGACTTTGTCTCCTTCTGCCATCCTTTTTATTAATCTCACCACCCTTAGGACTTCCAACGACGTCTGAGTCTCTAGTTGGGATGTCTCTGTTCAGTTCTCGTCAGCCTGTGACATATATATAAGTGTAGGGGTAGTGACACGAAGAACGGTACCAGGAAAAAAAAAAACAAACAAACAAACAAAAAACCGACAGAGAAGACGTACGGAACAAGCTACTGGCAGCCCAAGCCGTCACTTCATACCTCATCTCTGGGAACAGAGGATTTTGTGTTTTCGGAAATTAAAATTACAATCGACGGGAGTTATTTGGGCCATGCGAATATAACTTATAGCATTTAATATTGGCATGGAAATGTTATATTGGTATGGTACAAAACAGAGGATTTTGTGTTTTACGTCTTTTAATTGAAGGAAAAATACGATTTACACTTTCTCACTATCTTTCTCCCTTTTTTTTTTTTTCCATTTATATTTTAAACTATCAAACTTTGTACTTCAAATTAATATATATTTACACTTTATAAATTGTGATATATAATTTAATTTTTCACTAAATTTAATGACGAGATCATAATATTAGTATAAAGTATAAATTTATTAATAACTTGAATGCAATTTTGAAAATGAATATTATAAAAAGTATATTAGTTTAAAAGGCACAAAATGTTCTACTTCAATCTTTATTTCATCACTGCTTATGTCATGAGTCAGTGATTCACTTGTCAAATGCCTCTAGTTCGATATTGGAGCAGCCTCGGAGATCGGTTGGCTGCCTTTATTTGGCCATTGACGTATATTTGCGGAAATAAAGGCCATCTGTTTGGACAAGAGAACGTGATTTTTGACAAGTAGCTGCTAGTTCTTATCCCGATTGCTTCCTATCGATAATTTTGACGTAATCAATGACGGAAGAGAACCCTGGAGCTTTGTTGAGTATTTGGAAGAGTAATATATACCTGAAGGAAATATACCAAGTTACCAACACTTGATGGATGCAATTTGAGAATATTTTGATCCAAATTGAGCCACTTTAAATGTTTAATGATGTTCTAAACTTGGTCTAATTATTTTTAGGATAATACATGCAACCCGTATGAGATGTAATTTACCCGAAATTGATTTCATATCAATCAAATTCTCAAAACTAACAATAAAATCAAATTTCAACCCACTATTTTACAATTGGCTTAATTGCTCCACGGATCCATGTGGTTCAATGTTTTTTTTCAAAAAGTCTCTATGGTTCACTTTGGATTGAACTAAATTGAACCGTTTAGTCCATAGGGTCATCACAGAACGGACCGGACCGAACGAAACCGGATTTGTGGTCTTAGTGGTCCAAATATGGTCTGGTCTGGACCGATTTAAAAAATTGGTTATATCCGATCCGATCCAGTTCAGGCATTTTAAAATCCAATTCGAACCGGACCAGACCGAATTTTATTAATATCAATAATAAAATATTTTTTTTTAAAAAAAAATTTAATACAAATTTAAAACTTTTACCCTAAAATTATGTGTTTTGAGTTCTTTGACCATGCCTTCCCCCTTTAACTAATTTTTTATCATAAGGTTTGAACTCAAAATGAAAAAAATAAATAAAAAAAAAAGGAAATCGGTCCGGACCACTTATAAGTGGTTTGTCCGACCGTTCAATTTAGGCACAACTGAAAATCCGGTCCGACTGGATTCCTGTCCAAAAACTTGATCAAATTTCCGGTTGTGCAGCCCTAATGTGGAGACAAAATAAATGTAACTGAAAGCTTGGCCAAAAAATCAACCTCCGGGCTCGAGTAAAGTTTTTCTTTTTGTTCATATCATGTCCTGTAGTTGTCATTCTTCTTCTTTGGGCATTTTCTCTTTTCTTTCTCTCCGATTTCTCTGTTCTTCCTCTTCCTACACGTTCTCTCTTCTTCCTCTTTCACTTTTTCTTTTCTTTTCGCATCTTCCTACACATTCTCTCTCTCCTTCCTTCGCAATTTTCTCTCTTCTTCCTCCCTCGCTTTTTCTGTGCTCTTCACCTCTTCTCGCCGCTATAGACCCGCTTTAGCAGCGTTTTGTAAAAATGCCGTTAAATTAGGTTTTTAACAGAGTTTGTAAAAAAAACGCTGGTATATTTTGGCATCTATAGCGACGGTCACAGTGACCGCCGCTATAGATTACACCTTTAGCATTTTTTTACACAAACGTTAGTAAAAGTGTATCTATAGCAACACTTGTTGACACAAACGCTGCTATAGGTATAAGGACAAAAAAAATTTATTTATTAATTATAAGTTATTTAAATTAATAATTATTTTATATATTATATATTCCTTTTAATATATAATTTTATTTTGTCATGTATTTGAAAATTTTTATTTTAAAGGACCTACTTAATAAAATATGGAAATTAGAGGGAGTGTTATGAAAATTGAAGTTGTTATATGATATATTTTAAATTATACCTATGGTTGTTATGGTAATTGCATATTTATTGACTAAATCTAAGTAGTTTAGAAAACATCTATTATCATACTTATAATGAGCATATATATTTTGAATAATTAGTAATATAATACTATTTAATTAGGACATATTATTTAATTTCAAACAAAAAGATATTGTGAGATTAGCTTATGCAATTAAAGTATATAACTTAATATATGGTCTTAGAGGCTATGATTTAGTCATTAGGTATATAGGTACATAGGTACATACATATAAAGTACTTAGGTTAATTAGCACATATCATGTATATGATAAACACATATAACAAATCATGCAATATAGAAGCATTATACTTTTAAATTATAAATATATTACTACCAACCTATTTTAATTAAGATTATTATACTTTATAAAAAGAGTGTAAAATAAATATATGTATTTAATACTAAGTATAAAAGATTTTTATAATGTGTATAATATTTTTATACACATGTAGTCAATATAATAGAATAATTGTTTGAAAATTTACAATTATGATCTATGATATAGACATGTAAGATTTATTTAATAAAGAATATTGGATAGTTTTAAGTATATGCATATTTATATAAGCAATAAAATAAGCAATACACATGTACTTTTTAAATTTTTAAATTTAATTTATTTAATTATTTTCTTATTTGACACTAATTTGACACATTTGCTCATGTGGCTTTACAATTTTACTTCACCATAATAAAGAACGTTATATAAATCAAAATAAAATAAAAAAAAAGAAGAGAAGAAGAAGAAGAAGAAGAAGAAGAAGAAGAAGAAAAGAAAACGGTGAATTTCATTTTAGGGGAAAAGACATAGTTCGCCCCATAGGTTTGCGTCAATTGCAATTCAGTCCCCCTAAGTTTAAAAACTGCTATTTACCTCCTATAAGTATGAAACATTTGCAATTATCGTCCTCTGTCAAATCCCGTTATAATCGACAAAACTCGGCCTCACGTGCGTTGCACATATTGGAAGCTTACTTGCCTTTCCAGAATTGCCCCTGTGCATTTTATGGTTTCAGATCTAGCACTTTTATTTTGTCGAAGCTATCCCCATCCTCTTCATTCACCAAAGCTGTCCTCCACACCCCATCAGGAACCAACCGACCTCTCCGTCCTCTCCATTCGCATAGTTGAAGGTATGTGTACTTCTTCTGTCTTCCTCCTGCTCCATATCCCCTCTCATCTAGCTCATTCTTAGATTTCTTAGAAGGAATGCATTTTTATTTGTCGAAGGAATGTATTTTTATTTTATTATGCGTACTTCTCAAGCTTGCCGATTTCTTAGGTGGAGATTATTCATAGGTGAATTTATTGTTGTAGTTAGTTTCGTTGTTCAATTGTTGAGTTAATATTCACAGGTGAAAAATGGGTCAGTAAAATGGGTCAGTTTGTTTTGTCTTAGCATCATCCTTTGAAATGTCCAAATCATATACTATTGGTAGCTCTGGAAATGTACAATCTGCATCCTCGATGGAGGCCTCCAGATGTTTTTGCGACTTGAGAGCAATTTCAACCACTGCCTTCATGGATGAAAAAATTTGGTGAAGATCTCTGTTGAAGTACAAGGTTAGTTTTGGACCCCACATTTAGGGCCTTTTTTGTGTTGTCGTGAATTGTACAGATTTTTTTAACTAGAGTTATGGTTCCCACATTTACTTTAACATGTGTTTTATTATAACATAGTAAATTAATTGCAAAATGGCACTCACTGCAATTATTTTTCATGGAGAGATCCAAAGATGTGCCCATATGGACAAAGGGTGATTCGGCAACTCCAAGCAATGCAGGAGAAGAAGATTGGTGAAGAAACTCCTTAGGAATCAATTGAGGGACAACTCTGATAGCAAACTAATAACATGGAAGCCATAAGTGTGCAACATCGAGAGGAGATCGATGTCATGGCTTCACAACACCGATTAGCCATTGGCAATGACTAATGAACAACGAGCCCAAATTGAGGCCATTACTGCGCACATCGGTGTGAGATTCAACTGGAGAGAAAAAAGGTCGAGGTCCAGATTATGGGTTATAAGGGTGCATTGGTTTTCAGCTGGTGTATTTTTTTTGGAGTTTTGGTTGCTCAAATATATAATACTAGATTGTGTAGTCATTTGAAAGCACATGTTACCGGCATGAGATGTCTCTGTTGGTACTAGCCTATTTGGTTTTTTGTTTGCTCATTGGTCACTTAGTTTGTGACTGTGTAGTCTCTTTGTAGTTGTATTGTATTATGACAAGGATGTGTATTATGATAAGGATGTGTATATTATAAGGTTGTGTACTTTATTCTTGTTCAATGAATTGCTAGTTGTGCTTATTTCCTTCAGTATTACGTGCCACTATTTGCTGGTTGTGCTTATTTCCTATCACCTACTTATATGTTATATGGACATTATATTTCAACCACAAAATGCAAAGCTATATGGACATTATATTTAAATTAGAAAATGGACAATACATTCCGAATCACCTGCTTATATTCTAGTACAAGTCATTTAAGTAGTGGCTGTCCTAAATGAAAAGCATATGCCACTTTTCTACAAAACAGTGGCTGTCCAACTCTAGAATAACTATATCTGAGCACATATCAGAAAATATATAACACATGGGCAGAAGATAGACAAGAAAATAGTGCCTATGTCCATTACAACAATCAAAAGCATCTACAAAATGTATCAAAAGTTCCCAACACTAAAGCTGCCATCGGGGTTTCTTCCCTTTATCCTTTGCCCTCAATCTATCTTCAGCTGAGCTTTTCCCTTCCCCTTCCCCTTATCTCGTGGTCCATAGCCTGGAGGGTGGTCTGATACTCTGAATTGCACGCCACCGGCACAGGCAGCCCCCAAGAGCATCTAACCCCTGATTCAGATTCTGGCTCAGCCAGATCAATAACAACAGGTGGTCTGCTGCTACCTTGCGAACCCACTCCCCCATGCAATCTGTCAGATACACGGGCAGCGATTCCCGTGCTATCCAGCCTTCTAGTCATCGACGGTGGCTGTGTTGAACACGTCCTCATGGGGTGTGTCTCAGCCGCTGCCATAGTAGGGGGCTCTACCGCATCTAAAGGATTTGCATCTGAACGCTCTCTATACGGCACTTGAGCTTGAGCCCCTTTCTTCTTAGATTTCTGAAAACATGAACAATTGTACAATAGATAAGCAACATACATTATACAATGTTCCACAATTAAGAATTGATAAGTATGCTTACCTTTGGCCTTGCTGGTACAGCCCCGAGTGAGGTGAACTCCGGTAGGAGCTGTGATAGTCTCCGGCTCCGAGTAAGCTGCATCATTAATTAGAGTAATTAGTAATCAAAAGTGTCATGAAAAATACAAATTCTGCTAAAACTATGTCGTTACCAGTACAGATCATTCCTCGAGAGTGGATTGCAAGGGTATTTCTTCATCTACCAACTCTAGTGTTCGCCTAATCGAGGGCTGCAATATCAACATATGTTAGTAATGCGTAATAAACAATTGAATGTGGTGTACGTATGCAATGTGATTAAAATGTTCACCAGTCTTGTAGTGCGAGTAGTTGGAATATTCTTTGAGGGTGGGAGTCTAGTATTGAACGGTGCTGTTGGGCTCTAGACACACTACCTCTACTTCGTGTTGCTCTTCTTCGACCGAGTCTTGGACAAGTTCGCTTATTGTGGCCCGATTATTTGCACTCAGAGCAAATAAGTCCGTTCTGATGCCTTGGGATCCTTCGACTTGATAATGCTGGCTCCTCTGGTCCCCTCTTTCTCACTTTCCTAGGCCTACCAGGTTGAGCCCTTGATGGTGGGGGCTCCATCGGTTCATATGCAGTACGCTGCCACTGCTCTTCAGAAGGCACTGGGTAGATGATGGGTGCATATGCCTTTTTGTACGCCTCAACAGTGTAGTACCAATCAACAAAGTCCTCGGGTTTCTACCGTCATATACTATAGCAGAAATATCCATGAGCACAATGAACCCATCCCCAGCGTATGTCGGGAGGTAATAGCATGCCTCCAGACCGATCTCCTCGAGCTTCTCCATGATTCGTGGGCATAATCGCCCAGTGTGCTTCATTATCCCCTTCCTCTTCTTTTGGTATCTCCCCATAAGTTTCTTCCTTATCATCTCTACCATGGTGATAATCGGCTTATCCCGGGCTGCCAAAACGTATGAGTTAAAGCTTTCGCATAAGTTGTTGACGACCAAGTCACTCTTACTATGTGTGTGAAACCATGATCTCGTCCATACGCTTGGATCTACTTTCCGGAGGTACTCATGCGCATCTGGGCTGATGCCTTCAGCTCATCCATTTTCTTATTGAAGATGGCCTCCATATATCCTATTGCAGCTCCCCACAGCTTATCTTTCAATTCTACCCCGCGATGGCCAGCATCTCTGAAGTTGGCGTATAAGTGTCTGACACAAAATCGATGGTATGCCGTCAGTAGGATAGCATCGAAAGCTGGTACAAGCCCCTGACAAACAATAAAGTAAGTTAAGTAAATGTGATGTTATTATGATTCAATTATAATATTCAGTTATATAAAAATTCATAAACATACCTTCTGACGGTCAGACATGAATGTCCAACCACCGGGTGGAGCAACACCGAGATCCCCCACAAGTGTCGCTAAGAACCACGTCCAACTCTCCTTAAGCTCTGCTTCCACCACTGCGAAGGCCACGGGATACATGTTGTTATTTGGATCCCGGGCAACCACACTCAACAACTGGCCTTTGAATTCCCCTTTAAGGAAACAACCATCCAAACATATTAGTGGCCTGCAACCTTCTTTGAACCCTCTCTTCATTGCATTCAAAGACACATACAATCTTTGAAAGAAGGGAGGCAGCTCTGGAACAATCCGGTCAGTCATCACCATTACACAGCTACCACAGTTGGTCTCCCTCAGTGTTGTACAATAATCCCATACCTGACCATACTGCTCCTTATGGGACCCAAATATGACTTCGAGTGCTCTCTTTTTTGCTCTATAGCATTTTGTCCTCATCGCCTCACATTGCCACTTCCTCTTGACCTCGTCAGATATGGTAGATATACTCATGTTTGGCTGACTTTTTAACTGGTCAAGCATCTTCTCTGTAATCCATCTGAAGCTCATTTGAGAGAGCTTGTATCGTCTGGGACACTTGTGCTTTAGTTGAATGTCTCTAATCTTGAAACTCCATTCACCAGGTATCATTCTGCCATACACTCTGTATGGACACGTATTTGTCTTACAGATCGCCACTGTTTTTCTTAAAACCCACATCCTTCCCCAACGTAATGTTCGCCTCCCTCACAACTGACCTGAACATTGCAATAGAGGCAAACTTCATCCCTTTTTTAAGGGATGTTGATCCCATGTCACACTCCTGAAACTCTGGGGCATTGCAAGGGGTAGGGGTGTGGTACATGTCATCTTCACTAACCGGTGGAGATAAGAGGATATCAGACCCCGTAATATCAGACAAATAACATACAGCAACAAAGTACGCCAGAAAAACACAATTACTAGCTTCCTAATAAGTAATTACAATGCGATAGCTTTATAAATAAATAGCTTACCATTTGCAATGTCATCCCTTTCATCCAATTCAGGATTGATGCCATCATGTGGCACACCCGATGGGCCACCTTCTTCAACTGAAGTGCCACCCACACCCGATGGGCCTCCTTCAAATGAAGTCCCACCCACACCGATGGGCCACCTTCTTCAAATGACTACCCACCCACACCTGATGGACCACTTCCTTCAAATGACAACCCACCAACACCCCTCTCAAGAGGTACAGATGGCCCACTATCGTCATATCCATCTACATTGATGTCAAATATGTCGTCATCACTACTTATGGCATCACTCCACCACTTTGTACCAATGCCAATACGGCGCCTCTCCATATCTTCATCACCATTAACAGCCAAATCCTCTGTAGGCCACTCTCGAACCCAACTACATATATGACAACAATGTCCTTCCCCACATAGGAATCCACCATTTCAAGTACATCAGGATCCCCTGATATTAATTTCAATCCCTCAGACAAATTCATCTCTGGCTCTTGGTAAAATACTATGTCACCAGACTTGTATCCATATTCCTTTAAAACACCCTCGATTTCTATTAAAGATAGACAATCACGTTCATAAGGCTCATTGTGCACAGTTACGTTTCCCCCAACATATGCACACCCATTGGATCTGTCAAACTTCCCCCCATAATGCACCTTAAACACTAATGAATCAGACGACATTCCTGACAACAAACCTGCAATGTGTGAGCAACCCAAATAGAAACGTAATAAGCATAGATTAGCTTATTATGTCCAAATAATAAGTAAGCCACTTCCTAATAAGTTTAACAACAAAAAAAGTAATTAAGCATTTGATGACAAATTTTAAAAACAGAAAAGTAATTAAGCCTTACGCATTAGGGTTTTCAGTTTTAGGGTTTAGTGTTTTAGGGGTTTGATGGAACCCAAATCTGCAGCAGTCGTAAGCAAAGCAGGAAAAATGAGTGTAAAAGTGTATATATAAGCAACAGTTCTAGCTCTTAATAGTGTATACATTATTAGTTAGTTTTAATAGTTATGCATTGTATAGTTGAATAATAGATAGTTGGTGCAACCTCCACTTGGTGCACCAGTTCTAGCTCTTAATTTTGACAGTCATGCATTATATAGTTGAAAAACACTTGTATATATACCATATATATTATTAGTTATTTACCCCAAAAAAAAACATTGATGGTTCAGTAATTTTTGTTTGGAGTTTTTTTTTTCCCCAAAACATTCTGGTTCAATAGGTCCATGAAGTTCCACCAGTTTATTTGAAACTGGTCCACGAAGTTCCACTTTCAGTACTACAAACAACAGACAACAGTCTGGGACCACAGACAATGACAACAAAGGGACTATAGATAATGACAACAAAGGGACCACAATAAACAAACTTGTCGGCCAGCATTGAAAAGCAGAATAAAATAGTTCATTTTGTAATACTACATCACAATCAAGACCCCGAAATAAACTTATATAAATACACAATGTCATACGTTTGCATATCAAATGTTCAAACAAAGCACACTCGACAAGCACTCAGAAATACCAACTTCCCTTTATCCATTTCCATTCAGCCTAATCAACCCAATCAAAATAATCTGCAAGCTCAACCTATAGAAAATAAGCAATGGATTCAACGGGAATCGAGGGTATACCGTATACGAGTCAAAATCTCAATTGTCGTCCTCCTCTAGGGCTTCGTTTGAAACGCACTCTAACTTAGTGCAATCGATTGTCTTTGGATGTTCAACGGCCACTAGGTTCAACAATGATTTCAACGGCGATTGGGTCAACTGATCGAAGATTGGGTGTTAGGGTTCACACACAAGGCTTTCGGGTGGTTTTTGGGTGACAAAGGTAAAATGGCGGCAGATAAAATTTGGGGCAAAAGAGTCGGGGGATCTCAAGGGAATACGTTAGTCATTTTGCTCTCACTTACGAGGGCAATTCGGAAAGGTAGGTAAGCTTCCAGCGTGTGCAATGCACGTGAGGCCGAGTTTCATCGATTATAATGGGAAATTTGACAAAGGACGATAATTGTAAATGTTTCTACTTATAGGACGTAAATCGCACTTTTTAAACTTTTGGGGACTGAATTGCAATTGACGCAAACCTATGGGGCGAACTATGTCTTTTCCCCTTCATTTTAATTGCAAACGGGGAGTCCCATTTTCATTTCTCACACACACACACACCGACAGAAATCTCTTCTTTCCCTCTTCCTCTTTTATTCTCTGATCGAAATCCCTTCCTCTTCCTCTTCATCAAACGCTCTCCCTCTCCCTCTCCCTCGAAATCTCTTTTAGTTTCTCACCTATCGCTCAACAAGAAAGATCTGGGGGAAAGCATCAATTGTGCCTGCAATAATCTCCAATTTCCCTCTTTTATTCCCCTCTCATTCAAGAAGCCATGATGGCTGGGATCACTGGCAGCAACTTTCCCTGTAAGCCCCTCGTTGATCGAAACACCAAAACAGGGCCGTACCTTCTCGAATCAAAGCTCGTCAGAGTACGGCTCTTCAACGCTCATGGTGAGTGGTTTTTTTATTTATTTTTCTGATGCCCGTTTGGCGCTTTGAAAATACTGGAAAGGGGAGAAATTTAAAAAAAATCTAAGCTTTTAGTGGAATGGTAGCTCTTGATTGAGCTGCTTTCTTGATTAATGGGCTCACAGGATAGTTGGGAATTACTTGTGTTTTGTAGGTCGGTGTGTTGTCTAAAAGTGAGGCTATTCAAATGGCTGAGGATGCTGTTCTCTCTGTGTTTTTCGTTCATTTCCTTGGAGGATCGTGAAAGTAAATGCTTATAATAAATTATCAATTTGAGCAATTTTTTTCTGATTAGCTGTAGAGTTGTTTCATTTATTCTGCAAAGATTGGTAAGTTTGTCCAAGTCCTTGCAATCTTTCTGGCACAAGAATAGTATGAATTTGTAAGATTTTAGGGATAAAAATATATAGTCGAGATTTTCTATATAGTTTTCTTCCGTTAACTTCTTATTTGTCTTCGTTTTTGTTTTGCTTACTTTCTAAATTCTCATCTATAGGTACTTGAAATCTGATGAAATCAAGGAGCATTGTCGAAGGATCCATTCAAGTTCCCATTGGGCCGGTTACGAGGGCACGAGCCAAGAAGTTTAAAGAGTTACTCAACGGGCTAATTCAAGAGGCATGGGCTCAAGCAAATTCATGGAGGCCCATTGAACAAGATCCACGTGAACCACAAAGGATTGTCAATTTGATTCAAGTTCTAGAAGGATCTCTATTCTAGGCGCCCAAATTAGCTTCAAGTTGGAAAGAAATATTTTTGGGGCTCTTTTAGAAGGATCTCTATTCTAGGCGCCCAAATCCTTCCTTTTATGGCTTGCACTTCTTTTGGACGCCCAAAACTTTTCCTTATTGAGCTCTTTTTTTTTAGGCGCCATTTTGTTTCCTTTCTTGGCTCTTGTAGGCGCCAACTTTTCTTGCCTTTTTAGTGTGTTTTGTTTTAGGCGTGTTAGGCTTTATTTCCTTAGCTAATTTCGGGTTTAATTAGGTTTCCTTGTTAGGGTTATTTTCCTTGTAACATTTAGCCTTTAAATAGGAGCCTTTGCTTTGTAATTCGGCAGTCATTGTTTAATCAAAATTGTGAGGATTAATTCTCTTTGGTTCTTTGAAGAACTTCTCGAACTTATCGGGATTTCCCGTGGCGTTCAACTTGACTTATCAAACGGAATTTCCATCACCGTTTGTGGCGTCTTCCTTATACCGAGGTTCTTGTTTTCATAAACAAGTCGAGGTCTTCCATTCGAATCAGTCCTAGAACGATCTTGGTTCCCTTTCGTTGTTGGGTCTCTTTATTCTTAGGTTCACATTTTATCATTGACCTTCTCGGTTGTATACCTTGGGATATCATCTACAAGGTATGCCTTTTTCCATGTATGCTTGTATCTCTAAACACTGTAGTACAATAGTTTTGAATATTTTTCTTCACAATGTTGTTACTTTGTCATTAAATTGTGGAATGTTACATGGCATTTGTTTGCAACTCTGTATGCTTGGTTCTTTTTGTGCTAGAAACACCTTATTTTGCTTTTCATCAGAACGCAGGAGCATTTTATTGGGTACAAGGTAAGCACTTGGAAAAACAGTATGCTTATGCGTAGGATCTTTAGGATCTCAATTCTCAACCGTAGGATCATCATGAAAAATTCTTTTTCATTCAACTCCTCTATATTCTGTATTTTGAATTTATGGGCATTATGTTCATTAATATATCATAATTGACTCCCAAGATAGTAAGACTATTTTTCGTGAAATCATTTTTACTAACAATTATTTGTTTATTTATCCTTCCACCATACTATATTCCACATGAACTAATAGGACCGGAATAATATTACGGATTAAGTCTCTTCCTTATAATTCTTAATTTCACAATCTGAAACTCGTTGGATTATGAAATTGTTTCTAAAACAATTTAAAAACAATTTCACAAACATTTTCGAAAAATACTTCACAAACCATTTTTACAAAGTCTACTAGCAATTGATTTCTTTTTTTAGTCCAATTCTTTATAGATATACTAAATCTAGTGTCTCACAAAGAGACCGATGGATTCGTTGTTGAGTATTTATACAAGCCTATGTATCCAAGACCTAACATTTTCTAGAATATTTAACCTCGAAAGATCATCACCAAAAGACTCAATCAAAACACAAGTACACAACTAGCAAACCTATATAAACCACTCAGGTCTAAGGATACAATAAATTAATTGTACTGAATACCTTCTCATCATCAGTGATCATTTCGAGAAGGTATTCATATTTTATCTTGTTCAATGCATATACTATTACAATTAGGGATGTCTAAGGAACCGGCCGAACCGGACCGGTTTTGGCCAAACCGATGGGAAGTAACTTACCAAAATGGCCGGTCCGGTGAAACCGGTACACTCCGGTCCGGTCTCAGTTTCACACAAAATAAAATCGGTACCGGACTAGAGTATATTGGTCCAGACTGGTTCAACTGTTCTTCTTTTTTTTTTAGACAAAAAAAAAACCTTGCCGTGTGTCATGCATAGCGGCACTCACCTTTCCCCTTTTAAAAAAATCCCTAACCTTACTCATAGCCCTCTGAGCCCCTCCCTCACGCTGCACGCACAACCCTCCTCCCTCACATCTCTCTCTCCCTTGTTGTGCGTGTGTCTCTCTCTCATCTCTCATGTAACTTCTTACCTCTTAATTCTTTTGATCTCTCTCTATAGGCGTGTGAATTGGTGCTGTTCTTAGTTCTTAGTTCTAATGTAGATATGAATCTGAACTCATTTCAATTTCCCAACAATTACAGCAAAATGGAAGGGAATTAGATAAGAGCAGCCCTAAGCAGCTTACAATTTTTTTAAAAAAATTGTCTTTTTGCACCTTTTGAAAGAAATTAAAGTGGGCTTACTGCTATTATTTAGTTCAATTCTTTTGCTTAGGAAAAATTCAACTGCAAATGTCAAGAAAATTTTGGACAAGCCTATATAAAAGGATCAAGTCGCACATTAGAAAACTAGAGACGAAAGTGACTCACTCACCCATCTCTCCCCCTCTGCATTTGAATTAAAAAATAGTTATCCACCTTCCCCTACCTCTCCTACACCATAAACAAATGCTAGAAAATAGCCATCTAAAATTCCATTTTCACTCTGCATAAACACCAAACCAAAGTATTGTCATATTTTGTCCATTGGGCTTAAAACTCCTAGTTGCATTTATATGTCACCATGCATTTGGTTACAACAAGAACTTCTATGTAATGCAAATTTCGATGTGAGTTTCTTTTAGTAATTTTAGTTGAATGCAGTCAAGTTAATGAATTATTCCTGCTTTGACGTTGGAATTCTATAGTATTGTTGTACAAATATTTGTAACACCTTGTTAGGTTTTACTTGGATAAATATTCTTGTCAACTTTAGTTCGTATAATTGCAGATTTAATATATGATCTCTTTGATCAGATTTATTGCTTAAATGGAAGTCCATGTTAAATGATAACTCACAGAGTAACATTTTTTCATCGTGTAGTTATCAGGCCATGTAAATGCTTTAAGTTTATGTATGATTTGCCATATAGTGAGGAAACATTAGAAGTGAAGTGACGTCTTCTATAGATGGATAATAGAGAATAAATAGTTAGGAAGGAATTCTAGCTATCATTGTCCATTTCCAAGTTAGTTTTTTCTGTACTTTCTAGTTTTTTCCCTACTTATTGCCAACTGTGTTAGTCTCTTTAGAAACTTAGAAAATACTATGACCTCGAAATTGTGTGGTATTGTTACTTTCTGATATCTTAAAAAAAAAAAAATATGGGGCTGTTTATTAGGTTTATTCATTCTTGAGAAGCATGTTTATTCATTCTTGTTTCATGTTGTTGTGCAATTAGGGGCGTTCCTATTGATTTGGCATAAATATATGTGTGATTTGGCATAATTGTGATTTGATTTGTGAGTTTTGAATAATATTGTGTGATTGTTTGTTCACCTTTGCTAGATGGATAATCAATCTGAACCAACCATAGAGGGTCAAGGAGCACCGTCTATGTCTCCTGTAATTGATTTAGATGTCCTTAGTCTTACTCCTACCCCTACCAACCAAATTCGGCCTCCCAAACGTAAAGCATCCATGGTATGGGAACACATGACAAAGAAGATAGATTGTGATCCCTCATACCCCATGTGCTTTTGTAACTATTGTCGGAAGGAGTATCCTTGTGACAGTAACAAAATTGGTACCTCAACCCTTAAAAATCATGTATTGAAGTGTGAGAAAAATCCTATGAATAGGATAAAAGGTCCAATGGATAAATATCAAACACACTTGACTGGTAGTAGTACACACTGAAGGAGAGAGTGACAATATTGGGTCTAGTTTAATAGCCCATAGGTATAATTCAGTGGTATCAAGGCAAAAGCTTGCAGAGATGTGTATTATTGATGAGATGCCATTCAAGGTAGTGGACGGTCAAGGTTTTCAGGCCTTTGTTAAGTCACTTGTACCTAGTTTTCAAATGCCTTCTCGCCAAACTGTGCAAAGAGATGTTCTAAAGATTTATCAAGATGAGGAGAAAGTGAAGGGACTTTTTAATTCATGTGCATGCAGAGTTAGTTTGACTACCGACACATGGACCTCAGTGCAGAACTTAAATTATATGACTCTCACAGCGCACTTTGTTGATAATGATTGGAAGTTGCGCAAAAAGATTATAAACTTTTGTCAAGTTCCTAATCACAAGGGGAAACAATTGGAAGTATGTGGAGGCTTGCTTACTTGATTGGGTATTGAGAGAATTTTTTCCATTACAGTTGACAATGCTTCTTCTAATGATGGTGCTATTTGGTTTCTAAGAAGGTTTTTGAAGGGAAATTTATTAGAGGGCAAGTATCTTCATATGAGATGTTGTGTGCACATTCTTAACCTTGTTGTTTGTGAGGGGTTAAAGGATTGTGATGAGTCTATTGTGAAGGTAAGGAATGCAGTGAGGTATGTGAGGTCCTCTCCATCAAGGTTGGAGAAGTTTAAGCTTTGTGCTGAGAAGATGAAGATTGATACAAAGAAATTGGTATCTCTTGATGTGCAAACTAGATGGAATTCAACATATCTCATGTTGGAGACTGCGAAAAGGTTTCAGTAGCCTTTCTAAGATTAGAGACTGATGATTCTGGGTTTATTCGTGCATGTAGTGCAGGAGATGGACTTGGACCTCCCACGAGGGGAGGATTGGGAGAAGATAAGGATTTTTGTTATGTTTTTGAAGGTCTTCTTTGATGCTACTGTCAAACTTTCTGGCTCTTTGTATGTCACATCAAATATCTTCTTCCCTGAGCTTTGTCAAATTCAGTCACATTTGATTAGAATGTCTAAGAATGACAATGCAGTAGTGCAACATGGCAATAGAGATGAAGACCAAGTATGATAAGTATTGGGGCAATGTGGAGAAGTTGAACATGATGATATTCATTGCAAGTGTGCTTGATCCTAGAGGCAAATTGGGTGTGGTAGAGTATTGGTTGAAGAAAATATATACACCGGAGTTGGCAAGTACTTTGATATCATCTACAAAGTGTTTGTTAGAGGATTTGTTTGATGAGTATAACATAGTCTATGGAGATTCAAGCATGACACGTCCACAGGTATATATTTGTAGATTCTAATGTATTTCTTTTAATTATTTGAATCTTATTTGATTTGTATATTATTTGTAGATTCTAATTTATTTCTTTTAATTATTTGTACATAGGGTTTTGAGCCTCCTCCATTTGCTAGTTTTGATTATGCTCTCTAGTGACGTAGTAGACGTCCCTTATTTTGAGATGTATAAGCAAGATCATGAAGTTGACCATGTGAAGTCCGAAATTGATGCATATCTAACAGATAGGTGTGAGTCACGTAATACCCCATCCTTTGATATTTTGGCTTGGTGGGGAATAATAAATCCAAATATCTCATACTTGCGAGGGTGGCAAGGGATGTGCTGGCTATGCCTGTTTCCACAGTTGCTAGTGAGTCAGCATTTAGCAGGGGGTCGTGTGCTTGATCCTTTTCGCAGTTCTTTGTCTCCGGTCACAGTTGAGGCTATTGTGTGCTCTCAAAATTGGTTGAAGGATCCAATTAAATTAGATCTTCGGAGTCAATGGACGAAGTTGAGGCCTATGAGGCATTAGAATCAGGTAATCTTATTTTAAAATGTCTCTATGTTGGTTAGTTTTTTAATTTTGTAAGTTCTAGTTATTTATGAAGATTTAAACATGTTGTTTATGTCTAAATTATTAGGAATAACTTTTAACTCACGAGTGGCTCGAATTGAGATCAATGAGGACTAATTAGATTGATTTCATGGTAAGGTTTTATTTCTTTTTATAATAATGCCCATTATTGTTTCATAGTTTATTATCTCACATGTATATATTTTTTTTTACAGCTTGATGGGAGATGGACAATTGGACAATTGATGATGGATACAATTTATTTTATTTTATTTTTCTACTATTTTGTTGGCATGTATTAATTATACTTTTAGTTTGTTTATTTGATTATTTTGTTGTTTGTTATGGCTTGTAATAGAGTAGTGTAATTACTAATTACTAATTAGTTCCAGTAGCATTTCTATTTGATTTTACTTTTATTTTGGAATTTCTATTTGGTTTGTTTTTAAATTCTTTAAATGTATGCTTTAAGTCTTAGATTGTATGATTTATTATTCTTAAAAAACTATGATTTAGAATTCTTTAATTAGTACCTAGTAATTAGTATAGTAGTATTCTTTAAATGTATGATTTAAATTTTTTTAGTTTGTTGTAGAAGAAAGTCACAATTGTGGCATAATTTGGTTAAGATCATAGCCCAAACTTGATGTAAAAAAAAAAAAACCAAAAAATGATGTAAAGAAGCCAGAAAATGGTAAAAAAAAGAACAAAAAACGTAGCCTAAAATAAGGCCCAAATCCAGTGTTTGTCTTAATGCCCAAACTAGCCCAAATCGGACGGTCCTTGGCCGGTCTAGTTTCCTTAGCATGGCCAGTCCGATTGACTGACTCTCAGCATATCCGGTCAAACCGGACCGGACCGGTGTTTAGACACCCATAATTACAGTGCATCCACTCATCTGCTTAAGGTCACTACCTCAATGACAGAGTCCATCATTCTATCTTATAGAGGCACAACGAGTGTGGACCTATTTATACATAAATATATACCTCGGTCTATAACAACTGTCAAGTGACAAGGAAACGAAAAATCATACTCTTGCCTTTTGATTTATTAATCAATCGCATGATTTTTCTACAATTTCACTTAACAATATAACTGTGTAACATCTTATGTTACAATATTATACCCAACAAGTAATAAATACATGTGATAATAAAAGAAATAATTATGTCATAATTATTATAATAATTGGGAACCAGTGCATGTATTTGGAGATCATGGGCTATTCTGCATAACTTATGTAAGGCTCAATAACATCCAAGAGGGGGGGCTGAATTGGGTTTTAATAAATTTTAAAATTTTTCAAGATAATTTGAGTAGTAACAGTAAAGCATAGAACACCACAAAGAGAGATATGAACGTGTAAAAAGGAGAGATAGAGTTAGAGAGATGACACCGTATTTTAGGTGGTTCGGCCAACACTTGCCTACGTCCACCCAAGGCTATTGACTTCCTTGGGCTTCCTTCACTATTCTTCCAAATAGTAAGTACACCTTAGCTTCACGGGTGCTAAGGAACCTTTACAAAAGTTTTTTGAGTTCACACTTTAACTCACTTCACAAATCCCAAAACCTAAGGGATTTCTTCTACCCAACGAGTAGGACAAGTGTTTACCCAATACTCAAGTGTTTACAAAAGGATGGAGTAAAAGGAATATCAACGATTGCTCTTAAGCCGTATAAAACAAGTGGAAAGTATATCGGTACCAAGAGGACAAGATTCTTGCAAAAGTTAAAGTTTGGCAGGGGAATCACAAGTTTTCTTGGTATGAGTAGTCTTTTCTCTTCTTCAAGGCACTTTCTCTCTCTAGAAGTTAGGTCGAAAAGTAATTGCCAAGTGTGTTGTCTTCGTTTATCTTCTTCTATTTATAATCCCTCTGACTTCAAATGTCTTCAAAACCCTCAAGAGTACTGTTGGAAGGGTACCCATGACATTTTTTAACATTTTAAATGAGCTGGCGACATTCCAGTTTTTTTTTTGCAAAATCACAGCATGTTTCGACACCTCAAAATTGGTCTAGAATTGTGCTCTCAGGTGTCAGTGCAATGTGTCGACACAATGAATTAAATGCAATATTTAGGATAGATAATCTCAATGTTTGGAACACTTTTTAGAAAAGTGGATTGACAATGTAAAATTTAAAAGTCTTCAAAGCACTTAGTAATTTTTTATAATCATCAAAATAAATTACGGATTATTTTCAAAACAACATTGGGCTAACATTATCTTGTAAATTTTAGTATAATATTTCTGCAACACCATTGTGTTGTGGTGTGGCAAGGAAATTAACTGAGATATGATGCTTATATCTCAAAGATAAGTTTGAAACTTATCTAAATGTTTAAGTATCTGGATACTCATTTCCAGTTGGTTCTCGACTTCAATCTGAAATTCTTTAAACTTTTCAAAGAACTCATATTTGAATTTCATCAGGCATAGTTAACCATACCTAGAATAATCATCACTAAAAATGATGAAATAGGAAAAGCCCTTCTCTAATTATGTGGTAAAAAACATACACTCTAACAGTCTTGTAGCTCTAACTTCTTTTACTTTGAAAAGAATTCTTAGTCATCTTTTATTGCATGCAAAGCAAAGAAAACTAGGTTGGGTTCAACCTTGATTAGGTTAAAAGATCTATCCTACATTAATCTATTGATCATATCCAGGTTAGTATGACCAAGCATTAGATGCCACATATCAGTGGGATTTACATCTCTCTTTCACTTTAGAGTTGCATCATTGACATCAACATCTTTCTCAATTTATTCATAGAGTCCACAATATTTTCCAAAAATATACAAATCATCAATATTAGTACCAAAAACAATAAACTCTTTACATTTAAATTTTTGAGAAAAAGAAATCACATTTCTATAAAATTTTGGTACATGTAAAGATAATTTTCTAAAAATAAAATTTTATTCGTTTGTAGACTCCTATAAATAATAACAATGACAGTTGCTGCAACACTTGCAGTTATCCCTATCTTCTGCACAATTTTCCCTTCACTTGATTTCTGGATTTCCTTAAACCCTTGCAACTTATTGCAAAAGTGAGATATAGTGTCCAAAAGGACACAAACAATTTAATGGAAAATACATTAAATTGACTTTAATGACAAGCATACCTTCAGTAGGATTCATTTTCCAATAAATATATCTTGGCCTAGTCCAAAATCATCACACAAAAGGTGTAAGAAATCTGCAAAACATATAAAGTTAATTCACGTGTATTTATAATAATTCATTAGGTTCAGGTTTTCGAACAACTAATAGTACCTCCCACTATGACACATCAATCAAATAAAATTCCCGAATATAACATTTATATTCAGTGTCAATAGTAGGTATCAAGAATTTTTATCTTTGTAAACATGATCCTATTTTAGTAACCATGTAATTGTAAGAATAATGCCCTAAAAATCATTTGTCTAAATAATAGTTATTTAGATGTCACATGTTTATATTTATTTATTGGGTAATATGTTGTGACATAAGATGTTACATAGATATTATTGAGTAACATTGTAGAAAAGTCATGCCAATGATTAATGGATCAAAGGCAGGATGTATGACTCTTTGGTTTCTTGTTCACTTGATGTTTTGTTTTAGACCAAGGTACATATTGATGTATGATAGGTCTACACTCGTTGTGCCTCTATTAATAGGATGATGGACTTCGTCATTGAGGTGGTGACCTTAACAAACGAGTGGGTGTAATGTAAGAGTATATGCATTGAATGGGATCAAATATGAATACCTTCTGCAAGTAATCACTAATGTTGAGAAGGTATTCTACATAATTGGTTTATTGTATCCTTAGACTGAGAGGTTTATATAGATCATTTGGTGTATTATCTTTCTAGGTCAAATATTCCAAATAACGTTGGGTCTTGTGCATAATAATGGTTTGTATAAATGCTCAATAAGAAATCCACCAGTTTTTTGTGAGGAGTATATTCAAGTATATTGTATAAGGTTGGACTAGAAAAGAATCATTGGCCAATGGTATTTTGTGAAATATTTTCAAAATTAATATATATATTATATATTTATTTGTGAAATTGTTTTGGAAACAATTGATAGTCCAACAAGTTACAGATTGTGAATTGAGAATTATAATAAGTTAGGGACTTAATCGGTGATGTATTTTGGTCTTATTAACTCATGGAATATAGTGTGGTGGAAGGATAAATAAACGTATAATTGTTAACAAAAAGGATTTCACAAATCAATCTCAAATTCTCGGGGTAAATTGTGATATGTTAATGGACATGATCACATTTAGTAGAAGCCCATAAATTCAGAATAAAAGAATATAAGGGAGTTAATGGAAAAAGAGTTTTTCCATGTTATTCTACGGTCGAGATCTGAGGTCCCTAACGATCCCACACTATATCATAGTTAGGGTTTAGAAAAAGACTATAAGATAGCTTTTTCTAGATAGCTTTTTCTAGACAGTTGGCCATTATGACTTTGAGAAACCCTGTGACGGCTTTGAGGCATGGAAAGGAAGGAGGCAGAACATTTGGGTTGTTAAGTTGTGAAATCAAAGACTTAAGGTGTGAGATCAACAAGACCTAAAGATTATCAAGATTGGAGATTCAATCACAGACAAAGTTCAAAATTGTTTGTCATATCAAGTAAGTATAATTTTCTGCAGGCAAACTTTCAACAACAACTTGTAAAAAATAAATAGAAACTATCTATCACTGTGATACCCCTTCTCTTTTTGAGACCTTTTAAAACATATCTAAGTTGGTTAATGGAGATATTTTTCTTAGTAATTTGGATTTTTCTAATTAGAGTTTCTAGTACACTTCATTATATCCAAAAATTAGTAATGTTGGCACATAAATAAACTTCAGATTTTTACATAATTAGTTTAAGCATTCTTTTTAATTAAATTTCCTCATTATTTTATGCTTCTCTCTTGATTTAAATTGGTTTCTATATTATTCTTTACCTAAATAAATTTGATTTATTACATTAGTGATTAATTTTATTACTAAATTAAACTAACATTGGACCTAGAACTCATGGGCTTGCACCTTAGATTTTTGTGCTTTGGTATGGGAAAATATGGTATTTTATTGAAACTTTAGCTTGTTTATGGTTGTTGTTTCTTGTGAACCGATGATCAATATACTAGGTATGGGATTTGTGAGGAGTTTATGCTCTCTAGTTGCTTGTATGCTAGGTTTAAAGTTTAGATCATATATTTTTGTAAGTTTATTGTTCAATATGCATAAAAATGGGAAGGAAAGAGAGCCCATAGGTTGGTCTTGGGTGAAGGGGACGTACATGCATGTGGTTTTTAAGTGATTTTGCTTCATGGTTGCTATAACCAAATGTGTCATGTGGTGTATTTGCTTGTTGATGATGCAAAAAATGGAGTAAGATGGTCATATAAGGGAAAAGGAACAAGGTACTGATCTGTGTAGAGCTATTTTTAAGCTCAAGAGGAAGTTTTGACTAAAAACATGAGATTTGGCAAAGGTTGATAATATAAAAATGTCTAATATTGATGTATTTGTGTTCTCTTTTCTTTACACATATGTCATTCGAAGCTTGAGCATACATATTGTGCACTATCACGATGATAATGAATAATAGAATACTAATTTGTAGATTAAACATGGTTAGAGAGGTGAAAGGAGTCACATGCAAAATGTTTTGGTAGTATAAAATAGACAAAAGAGTGCACTGTCCATTGATGCATGCTGAAATACTTTGAGTTTTCGTGTAAAAATTTCAAGATATGAAGTTTAGGAGTCTTAGGACTTACCCTAAAAATTTCAGTGAAAAAGGATAAGAGTAAAGGTCCGAAATGCCCTTGGAAGCTCCTAAAGGCAGTTTCGGTATTTATGGGAAAATCAGGGGTAAAAACGTCTAAAATTAAAATCTGGGCCTATAGCAGTGTTGGGCTTAGCTTAATGAGGTTAGGGTTAAAGCTTGAGTCCAAAACCATTTTAAACGGGGCCCAAAACACAAGGCCTAAAAAATGCTAAAACTCGGCCCGTTAGTAAATATTAGCAAGAAAAGAGAAGAGGCTTAGTTAAAAATCCAAATTTGCATAATATGGAGCCCATTAAGCCCAGTAGCATCAATGAGGTGAAAAGATGACGTAATAAATAATAGATATAGGAAAAAAAAATTAATTAGATATTAATTGTAGAAATAAACAAAAAAAGGATAATAAAGCAACGAATATAAGCCTCATATCCAACAAATTGGAACCTAGTCTAGAAATGCAATTAGTAAGAAAATGAACTTGCATAATAAAGAGAACGAGTTAAATCATTCCTTTAGAATAAATCGCTTTTGCAAGTTCATAAAATTGCATGTTTGCATTTTTTATTCTTATTGAAGCATTTATAAGTTGTGAATTGCATATGTTGATTAATGTGTCATATTTTACTTCATGATACATAATCATCTCATGGGTATGGAGTGTACTGAAAGACCGGAAAGAACCTATACCCAGAGGTGATCCTGAGATCGGGTGACGATACTGTTGTTGAAAATTCGCAAGTGCACAAAATCGTAACAAGTAATATAGTAGTAAGAAAGGATGTCAAACCCACGAGGACTAATTCCTCTCCAGTGGTGAAAAACTCTCTCTTTTCGTCCCCTAGTCGTTCTCCCCCCCCTCCTTCCTTCAAAACCTCTTTGTTTCCTTAAAACAGGGTTCTCCAATAGGCAGTTTTTCCTCGACCTCTGACTTGATGCTCCGTTTTCACCTTTTTCTGTTCCTTTTTTGGAAAATCCCAGAAACACGAAAGTTGTAGCCTTTTCACTTAGCTTTTCGTAGACACCACGATTTACCTCATTCGAGTTTTATATCAAAAGCTATGCTCCAAATACCGAAGGGTGTTTCAGGAATTCCAGGAATTCCGAGAAAGGAAAGTTTCCTTTGTTAGTTCCAATGAATCCTTCAATTGATTTATTCCTCCTCTTGTTTCATGCGGCACACCAAAACCTAATAGATTTTAGGTTTTCTTTAAAATAAAAACACACGTTGGCCTCACATTGTGAGCTGGACCCCAACCTCTCATTGACTTGGTGAATCCCGAAATTCTTGGCAGATTTGTTCCCCGACTTCCATCTGGATTTTGAACTTCAAAACGGCATAACTAGGTTTCGGGCTCTTCATAAAATTTTTAGGCCTTCGTCTTAGCTTTCCAGAGAATCAAACAAAACTGGAAACCAATATCTGTAGCTCCCGTTACAATCGATTGATCAAACAGTATTCTGGTTTGCCTAGACCGGGCTAACTAGGGTTTTGCTTTGTTGACCTAACCAGAATTTGGCCTCTTCACATCAGCCCAATTTCACCTAATCAAACACATGTAAACTGCAAAATACCAAGAATTTCTAATAATTCAGTAAATGTAAAATACCTCAAATTCTAGACAACTATTCACGATGGGAAACATGCATGCCACCACTAATGGAGGTGGGTGGTTTCCCTAGGCAATAATATGAGGCTTCCTTAACCGGGTCCTGGTGTGTGTGATGCACAGTACAATCCCAAAGGAGAGGAGAGATGCACAACCTTGACTCTGGGGTTAAACAGAGCGCAGTGGGGACACCTCTACTGGACTGAAAAAAGAAAGAGAAATGACCGGAAAACAGGATGCATCATTTTTGCATTGCATCAAGCATACATTGAGATATGTTTGATTATCGGTGCTTCATTTACTGTACTCTTATACTACATTCCTTACTTCTTATCAGTTGTATGTCATGCCCCCCCCCTTTTTTATGTCTTGTATTTTGTATGTGGCGTCGTGTATACTGCAGATGAAGTTTTTTTGAGAGCAAACAGACTTTGGACCTTGACCCCTATATTTTGGTTTTGAAGATCCGAACGTGGGTTTCGAATACGTTCGAAATACTAGTGGAGCATGAGCCCCACTGGTACCTTAAAGGACCACCCCTACCCCCACTCCACTAACTTGAGGATTTCGGGCTGGTTGATGTTGACCCAGCCCTCTTGAGTATAGTTCCCTCTCCACCGGCTCTGCCGGCGGAGGGTAGTCACGTCTCTCCTAAGACTGAGATAGTGGACCTGACCTCCGACACTGATCCGGAGGATTAGTGACCTTAGTTGCAATCTCCTTTTGAGTCTGTCAGCTTTTGTATATGATGTTTTAGTATCACGGTTGTATTAGCATAGAAAGCTTTAGAAAGCTTCTACTTTTGTATCTATTTCTCTTTCTTTTGTAACCCTCTTAAAGGAAGTCTTTGGTAAAAGAGAAACACAGTGATCAGTAATGGAACTGTGTAATTATCTCTTCAAAATTCTTTCTTTCCTTTTTGTATCATTATGTTTTCCATTCTTTTATTACCACGAGTTTCAAGCTTCGAAAATTATTATTATTATGTATCAGAGCGTACACCATGTCTCCCAATTGCAATCGTGCGGCACGGGGGATGACGTCGGCATTGCAATGTTAGCCCGGGACTAGGAAAAGCCTAGTGCACAGCCAACCCGCGTGGGCGCCGGGGCTGCGGAGCTTGGTGAAATGTTATAAACCATTTGGAGAGTATGAGATCTGTCCCACAATGGTAGTATGGGATGCCAATTTGGGGGTTTATATGCCTTAGGCTCCCTTCCTTCTTGAGCTAGCTTTTGGAGGTGAGTTCTCCTAAGGCATGTAACAAATAATGTTATAGACCATTTGGAGAGTATGAGATCTGTCCCACATTGGTAGTATGGGATGCCAATGTGGGGTTTATATGCCTTAGGCTCCCTCCCCTCTTGAGCTAGCTTTTGGGGTGAGTTCTCCTAAGGCATGTAACAAATGGTATCAGAGCCTACACCATGCCTCCCAGTTGCAATCGTGTAGCGCAGGGGGTGACGCCGCACTACAAGAAATTTAATTTTAGGTGACAAACGTGTCAAACCAAATTTTGTCACCTAAAGTGAACTTTCTGTGACAAAATATTAACTTCGTCACCCAAAGCCATCCAGGAACGTCAAAACCATCCGGACCAGCCAAAAACACGTTCGGACGTATTTCTGGTGTGACGACATACACGCGTCACGAATGAGTGACGATAAAAATCGTCACAAAAACAAATGACCTTCCGGACGAAAAAGAAACCCTTTTCGGACTCACTGCAGGGTGACAAATTCCAAATCGTGTAACTGAGTGACAATTAGAATCGTCACAATTTTTACACTCCCATCCGGACATGTTTTATATAACGTCCGAACATACATCACCTAACGAATAATAATCGTTAGGATAGAGTGACAAATTAAAAATTGTCATGAACACTCTATTCAGTCCGGACGTTGTCAACAGCGTTCTAACAAAAAAATAACCACATCCAGACGGGACAAAAAAGGTCCGCACAATTATAAATGCATCTTCCGCGAATTGTGTGGTTCCACGTTGCAAAACTTCAGACCCGTGACATCGACACCGTCCGGACCCATAAATAGCTTCCGAACTGTATAAATTCTAGAACCTTTTCAAATCGGGCATTTTAATGACGTTAAATTTGATAAGGCCACGTGTGAATATAACTACTGAGAAGCATCCGAACTCGAATCTACAGAGTTCGGACAGGTACTGGGCACATTAAAACCGCCAGACTTTGTCAAAATCACAAACTCACTCACTTCTCTCAAACTCTTCTCTCAAACGTTTTCACTATCCATTTGAGATCTCTCAAGGAACTTCAGGTAAAACTTCCTTTATGAATTTGCTTCTCAATTTCATGCATTTCGATTAAATACCGTCCCTTGTTTAGTTTGTTGTGTTGTTTGTGTATATCAAATTAGGCTGTTTTGCTGGTGTTCATCGAAACACATTCGGATGCTTTTTACACCGTCCGAAAGTTTTCTTAAACGTCCAGACGTTATGTCATTGTACGTTCGGATGCTCTAAAATGTAAACGACGTAGTTTGATGTTTGTTCGAACGGTTTATGCTGATGTTCGGACGGTTTTTGCTAGGTTCACCATGGAACGCTCTGGAGAAGTATCACCAATGTCGGGGACAAACAGAGCGACCAGCTTGGGCAGACGCCTATTTAACGGAGTTAAACGAGAGTATTCGGGCGATAGTGCAGCCGACGCATTCGTTGTGCATGGAGCTCCAATGCCGCTTGACCGGTCTGGAGACCAAACTTGCTCTAATGGATAGGGCTATAACGGAAGAGCTGAATCTAATGCGGATGGAAACAATAAGGATTACAGAACAATTGTCTCAGTTGTCCCAGTCTATCCATACCGTTCCAGTACAACTGCAGACACTCGTCATATGGGTGGATAATATAGGGAGCATTTGGCGCATGTTTGTGATGCCCTCGGACAAGATTTGGACGAGCTAGAGGCAGCTCGTGATTTGGACTAGTCTTCTATTTATGCTTTATCACTATTATTTATTTATCGTTTGAAGGCCCGTTTTCGGCTTGTACTAGACATTATGATTGTGTTTTTCGTTCGGTATTTGGATTATTTTTTATATTTTATATTAATAATTGTTAGCCCAAGGTTGTTTTTGTAAAACAAATCATTTGATTTTGATGATAACAAAAGTTTCTAAGTTTTGAAGACTTTAGATTTTATTTTGTCAATCCACTATTTCCAAAGTTATATTTCAAGGGATTGAAGTTTTTCTCTCTTTATATATGTATAAGTTGTTTTAAAACATCACTACACAAGTTAATACGATCAATTTCTTCTATGTAGGTGTTTAAATATGTGTTGGAACGGTTTGGAAGCTTCATTATCGCAAAAAACTCTCTTCAGCACTCTTTGGTGTCGACACATAGATGACATAGTGTCGACACATTGCACTTACACCCGAGACCTATTTTCCAGACAAAAAGAAGTGTCGACACATAGAAGACATGGTGCCGACACATTGCACTGACTCCCGAGCACCCTTATTTAGTTCAAATTTTGATGTGTCAACACATACCACTTGGTTGAAGATTTTCCAGAAAATGTCAGAACGCTCAAATTTGGTTCCTTAAATGCTCCTTAAGTCACTGGCACCTTTCCAACGGCCATTCTCACCTACCACTATGACCGTTGAAGTCAAGACGCCTTAAATACAAGATTCAAGAAGAAGAAAACTCTCTCGAACACGCGCATATTGGCAATTACTTCTTGACCTAATTTCTTGAGAGAGTGTGATACCCCTTCCCTAAATTTCCCTATTTCTCTAATTTCCTTAATTTCCTTGAATTCTCATATTTAGCCAATTAATGATTATGATCGTGATCGTCTCTATTTTATCGGTTTCTATGCATTTAAAATTCTTCCACTCTCTTGTTAATATCTTAGTATTCCTATTACTTGATTTAAACATGTGATATTTTACCTAAGTATACTTCATTAGCTCATATTTAACATTTTCTAAGTATTAGATTTGATTTCTTGACACATGATTTATTTCGGTTCTAATTGCCCTAAGGAATTTCGGTATGTTTAATCTCTTCCCTTTTTCATTCTCTTGTTTACATCTAAATTTTTACCTAGTGTCAATCTTGATTATTCTATCACTAATCTCGGTTAATTACTTGACTAATTACCTATTTCTTTTCTCTAACATATACATTGATTAACTTTACAATTTAGCTAATCATTTTGCTAACCTAAGTCTACTTTGATGTCATGTGGGTCCCACTCTCTCTCTCCTCCCTAGGTCACACGGCACACACACAAGGAGATCTTTGTTTTGTCTTGTCTCCTTTGTCCTTTTCCCTTGTCCCATGTTCTTGGCTTGTGATGCATGAATAGTAAGATTCAAAAATGGACCAACCGGCCATGCTTGCTTGTAATCACATTTGATTTGATTTTGAAGTGATTTTAGCTTGTGTAAGTATCCTTAATCATCACCTAGGGAAGGGGGAGTGTGCCATTTGGCTCCTCCAGCCCTTGTGCCGCCCAAGCCACCCAATCAAGGGGCTTGCTTGTGGCAGCCACCCTTGACCAAATGATGGCAAGGTTGGCTATAAAAGCCAACCCTTGCCATGCATTTTTCACACCAACAGCCAGCCATTTGAGTTGAGAGAGTGAGGAGTGTGTGCTGAGAGCATTCAGCCAAGAGGGAGAGAAAGAAAGAAGAAGAGGAGAAGAAGAAGAGAAGGAAGGTGGAAAAACTTCCATGCCAAGGTAAGTTGGCAAAGGGGTTTAAGCCAAGGCCTTGAACACCCCCTTGCACCACCTCTTTCCTACTTCCTCATCATCATTCCACTTCTTCTTAGCCCCTAGTTCAGTGTCATTAACAAATAGAAGGTAGGAGAACATCAAGAGTGAGATGGATTAGGTTTTTGTTTGATGTTGAGGAGGATGGTTCTCTTGTATTGATGATATATATTTGTGTGCATAGAACTGTGATTCAATGATGAACATGTTAGGGTTATTTTGGATTCAATTTTTGCAAAAAGAAAGGTTCAAAGGTGCTATGAAGTATATACTAGTCTAGACATCTTGCATGTTAAGGCTTAATGAATATTTCTTATAACATGTGTATGAGAGATTGCTTGAGTTGGTTTGATTTTCAAAAGAGCTCTGGATTTGTGATGCTATGGCAGTGGTGATAAGCCTAAACTTGAAGCCTTATAGACCACGGGTTGGTCAAGAAAAATGGCTTATGGTGTTGCATGTTGCACTACATGATTTTATGATTCAATGTCATGCATATGTGATATGAAATGTGGAGCAATAATGAATGATGATGGCCAAGAGGCTTTAAAGTATCCCTGATCAAGAGAAGGCCAAATGGGGCCAAAGAAAGGAGCCATGGGCTCAAGAAAGAGGTTATGAAGTTGAAAGCATGAAAAAGATGCATTATGCATGTTCCTTGATGACATTGCAAATGATCATTGTTTGCCTTTAAGTTCTTGAAGAATCCACATGTTATGTGCTCTATGATTTCCTTTATGTTGATAGATTAAAATTATTTTAGCCTAAAGTTTCGAAAAGTATAGATCAATCAAAGGCATGAACACTTATCTAGGGCATTTAGGCAATCATAGGTGCTGCCAAATCGACCCTAAGCTACAGGTTGTATTTTTGCATGAAACTTTTCAGATATTATCCTTATCTAATAGTAGGATCCCTGTAAAAATTTCAGCCCAAATGTGGAAGGAAAAGGTCGAAAATGCCCTGGAGGTCTCTGAGGGCAGATTCGACATTTTGACTAATTCGTTAGGGAAAAATGGTCCAAAATGAGAAAATTATTACATGGTTGGATAGAGCACAAAAAATTGATGGGGGAGCCCAAATTTTAGTTCAAACCAAGTTGAAATAAGGGCCCAAATCACAAGGCCCGTTTAGGAGCCTAAATGGACTTTAGGCCCAATAACCCTAAAATAGCATCAAGCCAATAATACTTTGGGAATAGGCCCAGCAGGGTCTAAGGAGGCCCAATAGGCCTTCAATGGGGTTTAATGTCTTAGATCTTACTAGTTATTATCATGGTTGTTTCAATTGTCAATGATTATTCTTTAAACCTGTTATGCTTCTTTCAAGTTTATTGTAAATTGTGTGCATTGTTGGGTGATATGATACATGTATACTTTAATGCTTGGACATGAGATTGCATTCATAAGAGGAAAAACAAATGTGAGGAACCCCTAAGCCTGCGAGGTGATTCCCCGAATGGTAGTGACGGTACCGGGCACTTAGGAGACGTGCAACCCCCCCCACAGCAGGGAGTGGGTGGGCTCCTTTATGAACGCTAAGGCGTAATGTTAAGGGTCCTGGTGCTGGAGGCACGGGACAGTCCCATAGAAGGGAGGGGACACACAACCCGACTCTGGGGGTGAACAGAGCAGACATCGGGAACTCCTCAGGAACCTATGATGGTGTGATGCATTGCATATTTTAATTCATCCAAGTTCATACTTATTATGCTTGAAGTTAGTTTCACACCATGTTTAAGTGAATTATATGCACTGTATTTGTTTGATCATGTTTCCCCACCCCCACCTTACTGAGTCAATAGGACTCACCCTTTTTCTCTTATGTTGTTTTTGCAATGTTTGGCGAACGTTATTGAAGAATGAAGCTATTCGACGAGTTAACCTACGATTTTTACCCTTATATCCTGGTACTCAAGATCCGAACGTGGGTTTCGGATCTCCTTGGAGTATCAGCGGAGCATGAGGCCCATTGGTTCTTTAGGGAGCCCTCACCCCCATCCCCTGTACCCCCACCATCCCCTGTACCCCCACTACCCCCAATATCCCCGTTACCCCGATTTGAGGACTTTGGTTACCAGATGTACCGCCCAAGTGGCTAAGGTTCGATTACGTTCCCCCGGCCCCGCCAAGTACCACTCTGGGGTCCAAGGTTATAGATCTTAGAGAGGATTAGTACTGTGAGACCCCGACCTTATTTCTTCATTGTAAAGAATTATGACTCCCTAAGTTTGTATTGCTCTAATTATTATTATTACTCTAATTTTTGAGAGAGCATGTATGGGGAGATTAATCTAAAGTTATGTCTAGGTGGAATTTTCCCCTAGCGTTTTTATGAGTTTTAAGCTAGGATTTAAATGTTATATTATTTGCAATTGTTAAAATTTGAGTAATTGAGATTAATTAGGCTAATTATTTAATTAATGGAATATGTCCCTAAGTTACAATATTTGGAAGAATTTAATTAGGGCTTTAACCTTGAAAATGTGTGAGACTTAGAATTTAAAATGGGAAGGCATGATTGGGGTAATTTATATGGTAGCTGGAAATAAAAAAAAAAAAAAAAAAAGAAAAGTGAAAGAGGAGGGAAATCACGTGAAGGAGGGAAAAGAAAGGGGGGGCAGCCTTGTCTTCCCCCCCCCCCCCCCCAAAGCAATTCACGTTTAACACCCCCCCCCCCCCTCTCTTGCCGCATTTCTCATTTTTCCTTGCCCAAAAACCGCACCTTTCACTTGCCCTAAAACACCCAACCGAGAGAAGAAAAGAAAAGAAGAAGAAGAAAAGGAGAGGAAGAAGGAGAAGGAGAAAGAGGAGAAACAAAGGTAAAATCCGGCCCTTCTGCTGGCCGAAAATAACACTACCCCATCTCTCCCATTTTCTTCTTGTTTTCTTTTGATGGTTGGGTTGTTGTTTTGTTGGTAGTTGTCTAGGTTGTTTTCTCCTTGTGTTCTTGGTGTTTAGTGTAGATCTTGCAAGTATTTAAGGGTAGTATAGATCTTACATGAAAACATGGGGAAATATGGCAGATCTGAAATAAGGGTTCAAGAGAAATCATTTATGCTCTAAGTGTTTGATAAAAGGCCTAAAGAGGCTGAAATCTATTTTGTGCATGTATGGCCGAATTTATTGGTTTGATGTATTAGGTTTATGCATGTTAGTCTTGTTGAGAACCACCAAGCCCTAAGTGTTAGATATATGTTCAGATCTGAAAATATGCAAGAGGATCAATAATGCACCCTAGGTGTTTAAAAAGCCCAAAAGAATGGGTAAATGCAATAGTTTTAGCTTGATGAAGATGGAATCATGTTTTGTTGTAAACTTTGAATTGGAGTTGTAAAGAGGGAAGAATGTGAGAGAATGGTTGCTGTTATGGATGTTAAATTAGCCTTGGATGTTGGTTGTGACATGAAGAGATTAGGGTTTTGGTTGTTGGAGGTTTGGAAGGTTGAGAAGATCATTGTTGTTGCTGAAATTTAATCTCTGCAGATTTCAAGACTCGAATTTGGAGTGTGTTCTGATGCACTTGTGCTTATCCCTTGATCTTAAGAGGATCCTAGATCGTAGCCTAGGAAATAGGAAGATTTTAAGCCATACCTTGGATGATTCCGATAACTATCGAGTGAGATATGCGTTGTTCAAGGCCCGGACGTCAAGCTGCCAGCAGCCTTGCACGTCCGGAATGTTAGCTCATTTCGGATACCTTTTGAAGGATCATTTTAAGTCCAAATTTTACGAGGTTGGTCTTGAATTTTAAGTTTAAGGAAGAGGAACATTTTAAGATAAATTTCGTGTGATTTAGAGGTAAAATGAATGAGTTGTAGTATTTTGAAAATGAGGGCCGAGCTGGAATCAGCAACAGCGTTGTTGTAGGATTTTCGCCTAATAAGAAGTGTTTGTGAAAATGTATAGTAAATCCTGCTGTGTGAATTTTACCCCCAATCTTGACCTATGAAAGCTGAATATTTCAGAATAAATTTCATGTAATTTGGAGCCATGATTTTGAAGTTATGAATTTTTAAGTTGGAGACGTCGGGGCTGCCCGCTTGGACGTCCTCAGCAGCTTGTATTTTCGGGTGAAGGTTTTGAGTAGCAAATGCTTCAAATTACTTAGAATTTTGATATGTTATGAAAATTTGTGTAAGGATCAGTTTAGAATCCAATTCTTATGGCTTCGGCATCCTTAGAATAACATTTGCATTATAGGGTCACCATTGATAAGTCAAACAATATGGGTGGTGATTTTGTATGATGAGTTGTGAATAATTGAGTGACTACTCTATACATTTAGTAAGCCTATGAATAACTTTAGTATGAATCAATTGTAGGCAAGGTGCTGCCATTCGCTCAAGTGGACGGAGGTAAGTGGAATTTGTAAGTAGAAACTTACGTTTTTCCGAAAACTGGAATGATACACAGCATGAAAAGTATTTATGAATAAGCATATCAAGCATGGCATGACACGAGCATTTGCATGATTTTCTTGAATGAAAAAGAAAGTTTTGTGCAAATGAAAGCATGAGGAGTATTATGATTTCTCATTATCAAGCATGGCATTATCAAGCATGACATGACATGAGCATTTGCATAAGTTTCTTTGTGCAAATGAAAAATGATAAGTATGTTATCACAAGTCAAGTTAAAGGGCTAAATAAGATGGTCGGTACCGTACCAATAAGATAGGACATCCACTCCGAAGGACGAATGCGAGAAGGATGGATGATTCCTAAGGGGCACCCACTCCGAAGGACGAATGAGAGAAGGATGGGTAGTTCCCGAGGTATGTGCAATCACACCGAAGGATGCTTGCAAGAAGGTGTGAACCTCCAAGGGTTGAGTCTAGCCATCAGGCCTGGGGCCACAACAAGGGCTAGCTCAACCAAATGATGTGTTCCCAAGGGAAAAAGGGAATAGTTCCGAAAGGAACGCACAACCCTGACTTCAGGGGTAAATGGAGCGTGATAAGTAGCCAAATCAAGAAAGAAAGGTTTTCAAGAAAGAAATATTTTCAAGCAAGAAATGTTTTTCAAGATCAAGTACATTGTCTCATGCATATGCAAGCATCAATGTACATTCATGATTTATGCAAGACATGCATTATTTATTGCATATAAACCCTTACTGAGTCTTTCGACTCACAGTTTTAAATTGTACCATTCCAGACAACATTTCAGGTGGGGAAATCTAGAAGAGGGACCGACGAGAATGTCCTCTTCCCTTTTTGTTGTTTCATTAAAGGATTAGATATAATTTTTGGAAGAGCCGACATGAGCCTCCGTTGTGTGGTGGTCATGGGTTATTCGGCCTAGTAAAGTTTAAGGTTTTTAACCGATTGGTATTTTGAGACTGTTTGTAATTAATTACTTCAAGTTATTGATCGAGATGCAAGTGTTAGAAATAGGTTCTAATGTTTCGTATGCGCGTTAATCGCTAGCGATATAAATTTTAAAAAAAAAAAAAAAAAATATTTTCAAGAATTCTCTGAATGAGAAATATTCCGCTGCAAGAATTTAGTAAGTACGCTGGAGTGTTCCTTGTTGGGAATGCTCGCGGCTGTCATTAGCCTCGCTGAGCTAGCGTTCGGGGCGTGACAAGTACTCCTCTTAGGCCTGTTAGAGTGTTTCGGGTATCTATTTCCTTGTAATCAGTTTTCAAATTGTACAAAGCTCCCGAATTTTTGTAATGTAGCCTTTTATGTAGTCCCGGGAGGACGACCTGAACTTTCCTTGTATCAAGATGTCCTTGTTATTTCAGGTTTTCAATCTCCTTCGTGTCTCTTTCTTCATCCTTTATTTCAAAGTTCTTATTTTACTCTTAAAGGCCTAATCTAACACTTTCAATCTTTTCGGATTGTATTAACTTATTGCCTTTTTTCTAAAAACATAGAGTTTTTACCCTAAATGTTTTCCAATTTCCCACTACGATTCTATTTTTTTTTAATATGCCTTCCGCTAAGTTTCATGGTAAATCAACTAAGACTTTCTAGCGACATTTGTGCCATAATCCCCGCTGTGTGCATACCATTACTATAGGTGAGCCTAGGGGGTAAGTATGAGCACGAGACGTGACAGAGAGAAAGAGCCTTGAAGAAGAGAGAAGCTCATACCAACCAAGAAAGCCTGCCTTTTCCCTGAAATACTTTAGCTGTATTTTGTGATTTTTGTCTTCTTGCTCTCCCTTATGCTTCACACTTGTATACTCAGCTTTAAGAGCTATCCCGTGACTTTCTTTTGTACCCATTCACTTTCTAAACCTCGTGAGTGTTGGGTAAACACTGGGTCCTACTCGTGTGAGTAGAAGAAATCCTTTGGTTTAAGGATTTGTGAAGAAGAGTTAAAGCGTGAGCTCTGAAAACGCTTTGTAAAGGTTCCTTAGCACCCGAGAAGCTAAGGTGTGTTTGCTATTTGAACAATAGTGAAAAGAAGCCCAAGGAAGTAAAGAGTCTTGGGGGTGGACGTAGGCAAGGTTAGCCGAACCACCTAAAATTACGGTGTCTTCTCCTTAACTCCATCTCTCCTTTTTACTTGCTCATATCTCTTCTTATTGTGTTATAGACTTTATCATTATATTGCTTAATTTCTTGAAAAAGTTTTTTAAAATTTATTTAAACCCAATTCACGCCCCCTCTTGGGTTGTTATTCAGACTTTCAATTATGTTTTTTCACTAGATTAAATTTATCACAATTTTTAAATAATTAGTAAAATTAAATAGGTGATTACACTAACGGAACAGTTAGTGTAAATTAGATTATAATGGTTAGTATAATTAGCTTGCAATTACAATTAAATTGGTGTTACTATATTTAATATTTATGCCTAATATATTTTTTTTATGTATTAAATTAAAATTAAGTTAAATATTTGTGCCAAAATACATTGCGTTAAATTGAATGAAATAAATTAAATTATTTACGTATATTAAATCATTTAAATAAATTAGGTTTTGTAAATGAATTTATAAATTTACATGCAAATAAATCTGTTAGTTCGGACGGTGTCTAAGAGAGTCCGGACTCCCATATCCACAATTGAGAGCAAATGAGGTAGGCGTTGGAACGGTTTAGGCACCGTCCAGACTTTCCCGAAACCGTCGCATGGCGTACACGTGTTTCGTTATATGAAAGTTGAAAACAGCCGTCACCGTCTGCACGAGTTATAGACGTCCGGACGATATTCGCCATTTATTCAGCCAAACGTGCGCTTCCACGTCGCGTAAATTCATGGAACGACGTTCATACGCCATGATAAAACGTTCGGACGTGTTTATTGTGCCGAACGTTTTAAACGGTTTAAATTTTGGCATTTAATACGAAGTACGTTGATTGGGCCACGTGTGCAGAAAAGAGTCCGGACGGCATGTTTGTTGTTCGGACACTAGCGACGTATTTTCAAAGTAGACAGTTCGTCATTTTCACAAATACCGAACTGTTTTTCCTTAAAAAATCTCTCAAAACTCAAGTTTTTTCTTCATAAATCTTGACGAAATATCACTCTTTCATGGATCTAATCACATCCAGGTATATTTTGCTTACTTTTAAAAGATTTTAATGGTAAAAATTTCATTTTTTTAATACTTTTACGTATAGAATTTCAATCCATTTTTTGCATAGTACATTGTGTTTTTTAATTGATTTTACGTAGAAAGTGATTGTGTTAAGTGTTAGGTTTGTTTTAAGTGTATTAGTTTGTGTTTTGGTTGTATTTTTGGGCGTGTGGGGAGGGGAGGGACGCTGCCATGGCTGAGTTAACTCGGTCGTCCTCCAAAAAGCGTCCGGACACTTTATTTAGTCGTCCGAACGCGATCTTTAGTTGTCCGGACACGTTATTTAGCCGTTCGGACTCGGTGGTATACGTTGTCGTTTTGATTGTGTCCGGACACTTTTTCAATGCAGTCCAGACGATTTAATGTTAAATTTAAATAGTTTTTTATCTGCTTGAAGTTCGGACAGATATCCAAAGCTGTTCGAACGGTTATCCAACCGTGCGAACGTTGTTCGGACGGATATTCAACTGTGCGAACTATGTCCGGACGGTTATCCAAAGCTGTTCGGACGCTGTTATTTTGGTTCGGACGTATCTCTAACCGTGCGAACGATTTTTTGTGCAGATTCTAAAAAAATGAGTAAGCGTGCACGTACCAGTAGCCAAGCTGATGACGAGCAATCTTCCACTCGAACTTTAACGGTGGAGCAGCATACAGCGATCATTATGTCTCGCTCGATTGTTGTCGAGCGGGATATCAAGTTGGCAGACTTTAACGATCTCACATTTGAGGGTCGAAAGCTTCCGGAGGTGGTGGAGGGGTTAGGTTGGCTTCCGTTAATCCATAGGACCGGCTATGTGTCAAAGAATATGGTGCGGGAGTTTTATTGCTCTATATTACGGGCGAGGGACCTCGAGTAGCCTAATATGGAGCTGACTGTCCGTAACATTCCGATCATATTCTTGCCCGACGAGCTGGCGAATTTCTTGGGGTACGAGAGAGATTTGATGCGTTCCCAAACCTACCAATGAGCAAGGAAGGCCGGCCTACTAAGGCTGAGGTATTCCGGACCATGCTGGGCGATGATACAACGATTTTGGAGGGATCCTTTATGGTACACGGGCAGCTGCTTCCTTTTTGGCGGATCATGCATCTGATCCTATGCTCCTCCATCGACCCGAAGAAGCACACCACAGAGCTGTCTTATAGTCGGGCCGAGTTCCTGTACCTGGTAGTTGTACGGGGGCTACCTGTTGATATAGCATCATACATCTACCTGTCCATTCGTGCAGAGGCCTTGAAGACTGATGCTACGATTTCATTGCCGCATGGGATTCTTCTGACCCAGTTCCTGCACGCCATGATGGTACCCGAGAGTGGTGACGAGCCGAGGGCGCTTCCACTTGGGTCGATCAACAAGACCACGCTCTCCAAATCGATTGCCCAGACACGCCGAGCACTGCAAGCCGCTCGGGTTGCTAGAGTAAGATGACAGGAGCAGCCTGAGGAGGCAATGGAGGGGAGGATCCTGGGCAGAGCTCGACTCAGGGACTTGGGGCACACGGCTGAGTTGGATGGATGATATGATGACGGAGCTGTCTCAGCGGATGGAATCGGTCTTGCAGCCCACCCATTGCATGGTTAGTGATATCAGTCATCGTCTAACGGCTTTGGAGTAGAAGGTCACTGACATGGACGTTGGGTGGAAGAAGGAGTCACTACGCTTAAAGAGGTTCTGAAGGGCGTGGCAACCGGTGCGGAGCTCTTTCCCTTGACTGAGCGGGTCGTGCTGATAGAGGAGCACCTTCGTCACGTCCGTCACGTTCTAAAACTCACGGATGATGATGATGAGTAGTAGTCAACATTTATTTACTTTTATTATCACGTTTATTTTTTTATTATGTTTTGAGGACATTTACTTTTATTATGTTTTGTGGACATGAATTGATTTTATTTGATGTTTTTGTTCATATTATGTTTTGAGATACTTGATATATTTATGTCATCTCAGTTATGTTATCTGTATTTATTAGAACTTAAAACAATATGTTAATTAATGTTACGTTTCTAATTTTGGTACACTCGTTCAAAAAAGTATTGATATTAGAACTTAATCCACTTAAGATTATTTACATTATTAACTAACTTTGGTTATTTAAAACTTGCTAATAAAGTTAATTAAAAAATGAAAAAAAATATCAAAATCGTCCAAAACTGTTCGGACGTTAATGTCTCCATCCGGGCTGTTTAATGTAAGCTCGAACGGTGTCGTATTATACAAAACAAATCGTCCGAACACTTTTTTATACGGTCGGGACGCTTAAAAATTGAACATCGTTCGGACTCTTTGTTATAATGTCCGGACATGGTTGTTTATTATCACATGCTATCGTCTTGGTATTTCCTAAACAGTCTGGTGTGATGTAAGGGAGTGTTCGGACGGTATCTATACCGTCCGAACGTCTATGTTAATGAGCGTACACTGTCGTTTGAGAATTACTAAAACGGTGTGTTGAACTGTAAGACGGAGTTCGGATGGGAAAATCGAGGTGCGACGCCTATGAAATTTTGGCAGCATGAATTCCCTAGAAAACTAATACACGTATGCGTCCGAACTTGCTTTGATGTGTCCGAACAGTATTCAAGCATATGAAAGTGACAGAAAGTGACAGAATCGCAGACAGTGGAGAAAAACAGAAAAACAAAGTAAACGAGAGATTTGAGCACGAGGAGAAGAGAAAAGCTGATTTTGGCGTCCAATCTCATTGAAGAGGTGTGAAAGGAGTATCTCTTTTAGAATTTCAAATTGGATTGCATTTGAGGTTAGTGGTTTTTAAATTGAATTGCTTTGGGATGAAAAGCATGTATTTTAATATATGAAAGCATGTGTTTTTCAAAATTTTAGGGTCTAAAATGATAGTAATGGAGTTTGGGGTTGGTTGTGATGTGTTTATATTGAAGTGTTTGTGATTTGGGTTGATTTTGACAAGATTTTGGGCTGAAAATAGAGTCTGTGCGTCGAAGAACTGTCTTGTTCGACAATCGCAGTCCGACGGTTGATGTACCGTCCGGACTCTATTTTTCGTTCGGACCTTTTGCAAAAGGCGTCCGAACGTTTTATGTATGGTTCGAACGGTTATGTTACGTCCGAACGGTAGTTGGTGTTATGTCATGCATTCATTTATAGCCTTAGACCCGTTTAAGAATTACACGAAGTTCGGATAACGAACTGGATGTAATTCTTGAATTGTCCACGTTATGGATAGTTTGAGTTTACAATATGCGTAATGTGCGTAATTGTATCTGCTATTGTGACATATGTGTTTAGAAATTTCGATGCAAATCTCCTTTTGTCTTTCGGATACACATTCAGCATTGAGCTTGTACACTTGCCTTCAATGGTGGGTGTTTATGCTCAATGTTGTAGGAGTGTATCTGGAGACTGAGGGGAAATGCTGTCGAAATTTCTAAAGCATCAGTCACGATAGTCGGGTCAATTACATGCAGTACGTGATATTGTAAACTTGAATGGGATAGGACCTATCACCCGGAGAAATGGAGTTGAGTGTGAATGTCATCATTGTTTGTATTATTGTTTGCATTATTGTTTATATTTTCGTCTTTGAATGAACAATATGGATAAAAGCTGGATTTATGAAGCTGATAGACTCAAAAGTGTAAAGTATAGTGATGGTGTTCAGGATTTTATGAGTGTTGCCCATAGTTATGTAGATAGTCGTGGAATGATAGATGTCCATGTAAAGACCGGAATTATGCCGACATGGATGATGAAGTTGTCGTTTTTCTGTGTTTACTCAAACTGTTCGACCGCTGGGAGCTGGTAGGGGTGAAGATTTAAATATAAAGGAATTTTTAAAAGCACAGTGGTATGTACTCAACAACTGTTCAGAAATCAGCCAACATATAGAGTAAGCGCAAATAAGAATATTTGCTCACTTAAACACTTATCAGTTCATTATATTTTAATTTATTATAAAATATCTTATTTATTTATAGCGAGCACTTGGAAGAGATGAGAAGGGAATCACCAATAAATGTTGATAGGAGGCACGAAGAAGATTTCCGTTATGGTTTAGAAATCGGGTATTTATTTAATTTTTTCCTATTATATGTTTAATTTTAAGTGATCATTTTTTTAGAGTCAAAGTTAACACGTGTTTACTATTTTAGGTTCAAACTATGCGCATTGAAAATCCGGTTCGGTGTCGGATGATTTGTATGCATTAGCATCCGGTCCGGATCAACGGGCACTTTGTTACTCTGGGTGTGTAGTGAATGGAGTTAGGTTTCACAAGGTCTTTCGTGAACAATTTCGTAACACTCAGAATAGTGGTGTGGTTGTTCCGGGGGACCACGATGGGGAAGATGTTGATTTTTACGGCCAGGTCGTGGATATTTATGTGTTGCGTTATTTGCGGGGAATTTAGTTTATTTACTAAAATGTGACTGGTTTGACTTGAGTACTCAAAACTTAGGTCTTGAGAAAAGTGGTCGGTTTGTTAGTATTAACACATCCCGAAAGTGGTACAAAGACGACCCGTTCGTGTTAGCTTCTCAGGGTAATCAAGTTTTTTATATCGATGATATCAAGTTGGGCGGTCACTGGAAGATTGTTCAAAAGATTACCCCAGAAACACGTATGATATTCCACATATTGAGGAGGAAGCTAGTGAAGATGGAGAAGGACCGTCGAACCGTGAAGCATACCTGGAGAATGAGTCTATTGAGCTTTTTGTGGACTTTAACTCCTTTGACATGATCCCGTTGACTAGAAATGAAGTCGAGACTTATGTGCCGGTAACCGATAAGAGCGATCAACAACAACGTGAAGTAGAAGGAACCGATAATTCTTCGGAATCGTTCAGTGAAGATTGTAGTGATTCTGAAGAATATGACTCCGAGGACTAAAGTAACTTTATCGTTTCAATTTACTTTGCGTTCTATTTTAAATTCATTTTGAGCAACATGTGTCATTGTGTTAATTTTTCTCTAATATTGATTTATTTGGTTAGGACGACGTCATGCCAGCGGGAGGGAAACGTCTTCGGTGCGATTCATCAGTTCGAGCTGAGAGTAGTCCCGGTACACTAGCAGTGTCGGGTCCTTCACTTAGGGATAGAAACAAATTACCGTCCCCTGACACAGCCAGTCCAGTAGGCACCCAAAGTAGTTGTGCGTGTAAGTATCTTACCCGTCAATCGAAATTAAATATTATGACTTTTAAATTTATATGCTTAACTGAATTTTAAATTTTTTGTTCTTCATTTGTAGCGACGTCCGGAATCAGACATGTTCGAGGTAGTACGCGTGGGATTGCCTTACTCAAGGCTCGCATCGAGGAAAGCTGACTGTCCATATCCCTGATGGACGTACGGGCGGTGATGACAAGGCGTCCTCAATGCTCTCGAGTCATATTGGTGCGCTCGTTCGACAACATGTCCCATTTGATACGAGTAAGTGGAAGGAGGTCCCGAAGGAGTTAAATCGTATGTGATGAACCGAGTGTTGGTAAGTATAATTTATTAAATTTTAATTGTTTAAACTTTTTTGTGTTTCTAACTGTTATATATGTTAAGGATGACTTCCAACTAGATTACGACCAAGCTGAGGATCGTTCACTGTGACGTCTACGATGAACACAGCGTACAGGACGCACAGAAATAGAATGTTCCAGCATTACTCGGTGTTCAATTCCAAAGAAGAGGCGTTAGAACACCCGTATCCCGAGATGAACAAGGAAGAATGGACTCGTGTTTGTGATTTATTCACGAGCGAGGAATTTCAGGTTAAACATTTTTATTCCGTCCTGAACGTTTATTTTATTTTATTATTAATTGTGGTAACAACTGTAAATGTACAATGCAGAGGAGGAGTGCAATCAACAAGGAGAATAGAGCTAAGCTGAAGATTGTACACACATCGGGAGCGAGGTCCTTCCAACGCACGAGAGCGTTGTTAGTAAGTAATAAATTTAAATTTAAATTTTTATTATTTAAATAAATGACTTAGGTATTTTAATATGCACGTTTATATTTCTTTTGGTGTACAGAAAAATCCAGAATCTGATGAGATTAGTCCTGCGTTGCTGTATAAAAAGACGCATACTAATAAGGATGGCATGTGGACATCAGAAGATGCACGAGAAAATTTTGTAAGTTGTAACATTAGATTTAATGATGCATCGTGTGCGTTTATGTTTCATATGTGCTAGTTTTTATTTTATTTTCTAATTTTGTAGGAAAAAATGGAGGCGTTAGTTGCAGTACGAGTCAGAGGGAAAGTCATACACCGAAGTGGAGATTTCGCTGAGGTGTTGGGGACGAAAGCGGGTTACGTGCGAGGTTTAGGCCGTTCAGTACGGTCTGTTGGATCATCTTCATCAGTATCGTCCGTTGATTTGTCCCGGAGATTGGAGGAGGCCAGATTACAGATTGAAGAGATGAGGGCTAGACAGTTGGAATATGAAGCGCTTCTTGTCAAAGGTCAGATATGGAGCAGACGATGCGAGAGCATCTACAGATGATGGAGGAGCAGCAACGGAAGAAAGACGAAGAGCTGATGCAGATGATGGCAGAGCAGCAACGAAAAAAAGACGAAGAGCACCGGAAGATGATGGAGGAGCAGCAAAGGACCCTAGTGGAACAACAAGAAGAGGATGCAACTAATGGCAACAAATGCGTGAGCAGCTATGGAGCAGATCAGACAGCTGCAATCTCGTTCGACACCCAAACGAAAATTTGGGTAGATTTATGTATTTTACTACTTTCTTAGCACTTATCGATTATGTATTGTATTTACTTTTAATAACGATTGCATATTTGTAGATATTTTATTATTTAATGAGCATTGAATATCTTTTATTTATATTATTTGTAAATTTTTAAATTATTTGAATAACAAGAAAAACGTTCGAACGGTATGAGTGGAAGTCCGAACGGTTAGTTGGCGTTGATAACGTGCACACACTTAAAATTCCGTCCGCACACATCACGTCAAATTAGTCCGTCTGAATGGTTGTTTTCACGTGCAAACGATCTTTTATCTAGCAAACGTGCGCACGCTAAAACTACACGTTCCAACGTGTTCAACAGAACAAGCGTCCGAACATAATGCGTCATAGTTCGAACGGATTTGGAGGATGACAAAAAAATATTTCGTCATAAATGAAACAACGGTGCAAACGTCTTTACGAACGTCCGGACGAAAGTCTTACGTGCGGACGTGTTGTATATCGTGCGCACGGTTGTACATGACAAAATTCATTTCGTCACTGGAAGAACCGTTCTCATTAACCATCCGAACATATTTAGATTACGTTCGCACAGCTCATGCGAACGGTTGAATTGTACTGCGCATGACGATTTTCAATTTTTGTCGCTATGGAAAAAACCATTCGGACGGTGTGTAAAACGTCCGAACGGTTTCGAGCGACAGAACATCAAAATCGTCACCCAAAACTTTGGCTGACGGGCTTTAGGTGACAAACCGAGTGACAACTCAGTTTTGTCACCCAAAACATTAGGTGACGAATTTTGTACTTTGGGTGACAAATTTTTTTGTCACCCAAAGTCTTTTTTCTTGTAGTGCAGGTATTGCAGTATTAGCCTGGGACTAAGAAAAGCCTAGTGCACAACCAGCCCGCGTGGGCGCCGGGGCTGCGAAGCGTGGTGGAATGTTATGGATCATTTGGAAAGTATGGGATCTACCCACATTGGTAGTATGGGCTGCCAATGTGTGGTTTATATGCCTTAGGCTCCCTCCTTCTTGAGCTAGCTTTTGGGGTGAGTTCTCCTAAGGCATGTAACAAATGCTAAGCTTTTCAAGGTCAACTAGTTGGTGTTTAATTGGAATAGTTCGTGCCGTAATCCCTGCATGTGTGCATACTATCTCTATCGGTGGGCCTAAGAGGTAAGTACAGGCACGGGGAGTGACAATTGGTATCAGAGCATGGTTTAGAGGTTTAGAAAGGCCTAGGCTTGAATCATTTTTGTTGCTATTATAGTATTAATGATATTGTTTCTCAGGGAAGGTAATGGCTAAGAACGTAGGAGGCAGGAACCCAAATCGAGACCAGGAACAACTGAACCCCAGGTTTAATGTGGAGGAGATTCTTCTTAATTTGGTGGGTTTCATGGCTCAGCAAATGAACCAAAACACCAACCACAATGAGGAATGTACCGGAGGGTGCTCCTTCGATCAGTTTAACTGTTAGTATCCAACCGATTTTAATGGCAAGACTGACCCGGTATCAATTGAGAATTGGATTCTGGATATCGGGGAACTGTTCAGAGTTTTAGAATGAACTGACGAGCAGAGGGTGATGTATGCTGCTTACAAGTTATTAGGAGAAGTAAATGGGTTGTGGCTTTCAAGGAGTGCGCTGCTCGAGTAAGAGCTTCAGGGAGCACGGATCACCTGGGAGAGGTTCAAGATGGAATTTCTGAAAGTTTCTGAGAGGTCAAAAACAACCCAAGAGGGGGGTGAATTGGGTTTTATAAAACTTTTCTTCCTTTTTCTTTTAAACCCAATATGCTAAAGATCCAATCTAAGGAGCAGGAGAATAAATATATATAATCAAGGACTAATATAGAGAATGAAGGAAAAGACAAACAAGTGCAACAAATAAATATCAACAATAAATGGAGATAAGGATAGAGAGATGACACCGTGACTTTTAGGTGGTTCGGCCAACACTTGCCTACGTCCACCCCAAGGCTATTGACTTCCTTGGGCTTCCTTCACTATTTTCCAAATAGTAAGTACACCTTAGCTTATCGGGTGCTAAGTAACCTTTACAAAGTGTTTTCGAGCTTACACTTTAACTCACTCTCTCAAATCCTCACAACCTAAAGGATTTCTTCTACACAACAAGTAGGACAAGTGTTTTTCACAAACACTCACGTGTTTTTCAAGAATGGGTACAAAGAGAATCTTAGTAAAAGCTCTTTAAGCTGAATAAACAAGTATGAGGTACTGAGGTGTGCAAAGAGACAAGATTCACAAGAGAGCTACAGTATTTTCAGGTGGGAGTACGAGCTTTCTTGGATGGTGGAGCTTCCTTTCTCTTTGAAAGCTTTTTCTCTCTCTAGAAATTAGGGCAAGAGTTAATGGCACACACTTCTTTCTTTTCTCTCTCCATCTTCTTCTATTTAAAGCTTCTAGGGCACCAAGGGTCTTCTTGTAAAGCTTGAGTGCCGTTGGAGGTCATTTGAGACATTTGGATACCTTTTTGAATGAGTTGACGTTGCTCCAGGATATCTGCAAAATAATACAATGTGCCGACACTTGTGGTATGTGCTGACACATTGAACTTTGACCAAGAAAAGAAGTCTCGGTGTTAGTGTCGACACTTAGGTCAATGTGTCGACACTTCCCATACTTAGCCAAAAAATCATTTTGAATGGCCTGTAAAGCAAACTTTCGGGAGTTAGTTCAATGTGTCGACACTTAGGGTCAATGTGTCGACACTTCCAACACTTAGTCATAAAAAATGTTCTTTAACAACAACTATCCCAATTCAATCATTCTCAAAACCATTTACAATAAAAAGATGATCATTTAACAAGAACAATGAAGATCAAGTAGCTTAGAGAGATTTTATAAAGAGAGAAACAATGATACTTGACATAAATCCTTTTAAGAGAAAGGATTGACAATGTAAAATCTAAAATCCTTCAAAACTTAGAACTTTGTTATCATCAAAATCAAAGATTGTTTGCAAAACAACCTTGGGCTAACAGTTTCAATTGCAAAAAATTAACTTACCAATTCTCTTTGTTCTCTGAGAATTCTACAATAATCTTCAGGTTCTTGTTAATCTCACAATCTTAAGACTTCCACAATAGCAGCCTAAATGTTTTGCCTCTTTCCTCTCCATGCTCACAACCATCGTAGGATTTTTTGACTTCTGATGGCCAAGTCTCAAACTAACAATTTTTAGGGTAGACTATCTCATAGCTATCTTATTATATGAAAACTCTAGCTATGATAGTGCGTAGGATCGTTAAGGATCTCAGATTTCGGTCGTAGGTTCACATAGAAAAAAAAATTTTTCCATTTACTTCCTTATATTCTTTTATTCCGAATTTCAGGCTTCTACTAATTGTAATCATGTCCATTAACATATTACAATTCACCCCGAGAATTTGAGATTGATTTGTGAAATCCCTTTTGCTAACAATTTAATCGTTTATTTATCCTTACACCACACTATATTTTATATGAGCTAATAGGATCGGAATATTATCATTGATAAAATCCCTAGCTCATATAATTCTTAATTTTATAATTTATAACTCCTTGGACTCTCAAATTGTTTTCAAAACAATTTAATAAATAAATATATATATATATATTAATTTCAAAAAAACATTTTCACAAAATTCCTTTAGCCAGAGATTTCTTTTTCTCGAGTCCAACCTATACAAATATACTTGAATATACTATGTCACAAAGAGACTAGTGGATTCCTTATGAGCATTTATACAAACTTATTCATCATACACAAGACACGACGTTGTCTAGAATATTTGACACAAAAAAATCATCACCAAATGACTCATTTAGAGTACAAATACACACTAAACAAATTTGCACAAACCTCTCAGGTCTAAGGATAACATAAACAAATTATGTTGAATACCCTCTCAACATATTGATCACTTCCAAAAAGTATCTATATTTGATCGCGTTCAATGCATGTACTCTTATAGTGCACCCACTCATTTGTTGAGGGTTAGCACCTCGATGACTGAGTATATCATCTTATTTAATAGAGACACAACAAGCATAATCCTATTGTACATAAATATGTATCTTGGTCTAGAACAAAATATTAAATGTACAAGGAACCGAAAAGTTATATTCTCTGCCTTCAATTTATTAATCATTGGCATGACTTTTCTACAATGTCACTCAATAATAACAGAGTAACATCTTATGTCACAATATATTACCTAATATAATAAATATAAACATGTGACATCTAAATAATAATTATCTAGAATAATAATTTTTAAAGCATATTTTTTACGATCTAATCCAACATAAACTATGATCGCAAACCTTTGGAGAAAATAGAGAAATAAAATCCCAGATCATGCAAATGGATTTGCGAAACATCCAATGTATCTTAAAAACTTATTCCTAAACACCATAACTGTAGTATATTCTGGAACTTCAACCATAAGTTTTTAAGCTCAAGGAACATATACTCACGATCTCAACGCCCTGTGCCCAGAGGGGAACAAGAATTGGTAAATGGGTCAAAGAGTGCAGAAAGCAAGTGTTTCATTCTATTAGCAACATTTGCGTTATAGCTCGCACCACTCCTGGGGTCCACCGAGAGCTCCCCAGCATAGCCAGGGTAAGCCCCCAAGCCATACATCCCGGGACAAGCGGATCCAGCCTCTAATGCGTCCTCTTTTGGACCAGTGAAGTAACCATTTCCGAATGGGTTCGTCGTAGCTGTACCAGCTAAGAGCCTAGCTAGGTTGATGACCATGCCGTCCAGGCCCACTTCTTTGTTAGGTGCAACTAGGGATGGGCTCTTGGGTCGGTTCATGGGCTGGTGGAATGGCCACGCACATTGGGCGGGGCATTGAGTCGCCGGTTGCCAACCCAGATGTACGCAAACTTGTGGCGCTTCCCCTTTTATGATTTTACCCTTTGAGAACCCATGTGTCCCGCAGATCGAGCAAAATCCATTGACTGCCACGTCAGCCGACGTCAAAACCACGTTAATGGCATTTTCCTGGCGTCCCTTCGCTGCCAACAATTCAATTTGCCGACGGGCATGTAATTTGCCCATCGAGTAATCCTTGTCCATGATCCGGTTACACAAAGAAAGTATGAGTCTGCGGAGTTTTCTGGAGTTCATGAGCTGGTAGTATTTATCGGTGGCTTTCCACCACGTCGCAACAGATGGTTGGGCTGTTTTGGGTGCGGAAGAAGAGAGTGAGAGAATGAAATCGGAGATGATAGCTCGCTGGGATGGCGTGAATTTTCCATTCCATATGAGATTGAATTTTCGAAAATAAAAGAATTTCATTGATTAATTCAATGACCAAAATATTTATATTTTTCATCCCTATCGAAATTGTTAGATTCTTTTTCTTGATTCTAATGCTAATTATAAATTATTACTCTAGCTTAAGAATTTCTGCTTCTCTTGAATGAGAATATTTTGGTCATTTTAACACCTAAGAGTATTTTTGGAATTAGGATTCCATTATAAAATTTATATACAAAGATGTTATAAGGAGGGGTCAGGATTTTAAAAAATAAATCCAATGATTGAGTCAAGTCAAATTAAGCTCTCTTTATCTCATCTCATCAATAAGGTAATCAATTTCAAGTTCTTAGATTTATTTTTTTGAATCATGCTAGGTGCTTCTAATAACTTAGAACAAACAACCTTATGATGGAATCTTTGTCCATATTTTTGTGCCATAATCTCATTTAGCATTCTATTATCATAGAGTTTAGAGATTAATACCTACACAGTACACGTGACACTTATACACTACCCACCGAGGCTCGCATCCAATATCCCTTCTTCCATGTTTCCTTCTTCAAGAAGAAGCTGGAACAATCACCCCATTGCCCATTATGTTTCAATTGGGTGCACAACACGGAGAGAGAGAGAGAGAGAGATTCAGGAAAATTAGACCGTGACATATATATGCTAGTTTGCACCATTGCTCATACGTGTAGAGATGGAAATATTTACTGCGGACAGAAAAGAAGCATACGGTGGATTTCTAGCATACGAATCAGGAAAAAGAAAAAGCAAAGAAAAAGATGAAGTGTTTACCTTAATTGAAAAACTCTTAACTTTAAAGAGTGACTCTGAACAATAAAGTGGATGCAGCATAGAAGGAAAGAATAAAAAATTTAAAAAAAAATTGAAAGGCTCATCCAAGGCCTGCTAAAGAGATGCAATTTGGGGCTTTTGTAAATTTTCTTCTCTGTACAGCAACCTCCTCGTATTTGAACCATATCCTTGATCCTGGCATATAATGCTGTGAAGACACTGCCTAAGGCACATGGCATCAAATTCCTCTATAAATCTCAAGTCTGTTATCCTAGATTTTGCACCAGCAAATTGTTTGTACTCCTCCAACACAGAATCCAAACACCAATTCTGAAATTTTCGCAGGCTACCCACAAGACAACCTGTCCGATGCTGAAAGGGAAAGAAAAAATGAATATCATATATGAGAAGCACCATAACAGGAAAATTGGATGAATTCGTTATTGGCACCATAAGGTATTATTTTTTTCAGAAAATACATGAAGTGTACTGGAGTTTTTATAAAATGGGTTCCAACAAAAGTCGTTTCCAGCCCCCCCTAAGGTTTTCGCAACCCTCCACCATAATATTCTCGGCTTCGTCTCTGACAGTAAGGTACTTATTTCATAGCACTGATAGCAAGAAAACAATGGACGATTATTTATTTTTGTTGATATTAGTTTATTAACTTTTACCGTGGGAAGAATGCCTAAAGGCAATCAGATTGGTAACAGAGTTTATGTATTTGTATATAGTATACCAATTATTGTGGACAAGTATGAGCTGCAAATGCATGTCGATAGTGAACTATTACCTTCCCACGCTTACAATGGATCAACACTGGATGATTTTTCACATCTGGAAACATCAAAATGCACATTTAAGAAGCCAAAATAAGAGGACCTAGCTAAATTAGAACCGAAAGTTTCTTGAAAATTGTGAGATCACAACCCATACCGATCAAGACTTTCAGGGCCTCCATGATGGTACCCTTGGGAATAGATACGGAAGGCTCCTGCAAATGCTGATGGATTAACACAATAATGACAGCCAGAAAGGAAAAACAATGCAACAACCGTACCCAAATTTCGTCAAATGTCGTTGACAACCCATCGTATTTCCAATTGTCAGACATATATTTTTATTTTATTTTAAACACAAACACAATGCACAAACTGTCAAGGTTTCCTATTTATTTACTGGACAAATAGCAATATTTGCATAGGCTTTGTTCTAAAACAATTAATAATTTCTATCTATTTGAACATATTAGCATCTATAGGGAGGTACATCTTTTCCACACTCAACACTACTCAAAATACGACACATGAACATTTCCTTTGTCAGCCTATTATATGGACATAGTTGTAACTTACGTTTTCTGAGGCACTTTCTTATGGAAATTGTGCCCCAAGATCTTTCAGTAAACACATACTTCCAAGATCTCAAGAACCATGTTTGGTAATTATTCTTCTTTGAATTACTGTATCAGAACAGTTAGGTAATTTGACATTGAAAGATACTTTGGCCATTAGACCTTAGCAACAAGACAGACAGAACACGTACATTGCAACAAATTACTGCAACCTTTTACCCACCATCATGTAGTTGCCTTCTTCTTCTTTCTTTTTCCCCTATCCTGTTTTGGCCATGCCTAAACTACCATTGACTGCCAAATATTTAACCACTCTATTTCCAAATCTTTCCTCAAGGCTTACTATATCTGTGCTTAGTCGTTGCTTTTGAAAGTTAATATTCAACTGTTCCACTCGTTGATGAGAGACCACTACAACTAAAAAGTCCTCAACAGGAATCTTTGACTATAAATACTTAAATACCCACCACAACAAATATTCTATATCACCACTTTAAGAATCCGTGTTCTTCAATAAAGGAAGATAACAAATGAGTTACTGCTCTTTTTTCTCTTTTATTTTGCCAACAACGACTCGATCAGAGATCATTAATAACATGTAACACTACTAATTTTTCCGTCTACTGCTGGACAACAGGTGATTGGGTTCCTACATCCTTATAAACAGAGTATCTGTCATTATTAAACATCTAAACTAATTATTCATAATTGCAAATACCCTGGACAAAACCTTAAAAGGTTTCGCTTGAAGATAAATGCAATGAAAGAAATTAATTGTCAGCATGAGATAATACGCTAGACACGCTTCAGAAAAGTACCCAAAAATGCTACAACTGTTAGCTTATGTGACATAAAATAGAAGTGCACATAAGCTCAAATTTGTGTATAGCTTTTTCTGAATCTTGCCTCAATACAAGAACTGCAAACATTCATGAACAGACACTCAATTAATGCTTTCAGAATACACAAATTTGTGCACAGTACAAGAAATCTTCTTTCTAACTGAAGCATAATGGAGTGAAGTTCAGAGATATTACCGTCTTCCCCTCAATTCCGAACTGAAAGAGCTGAATATTCCGAAACCGAATAAACTTCAAGTTCTCATCCGGGTAGGGCTCGGGACACAAATATCTGCTCCAATTCCGAATTAGTCACATATTTTGAACTATCCAATACATTATCCTCTGTTTTTCTCTAAAAAATTTCAAGCGGAAAAATTAATATCATCATAGAAAATGACAACTTCGAAATACCATTGCCCAATATCATTACTTCTATAAATAACTGAAAAACGAGATTTGGCACATTTACACCTTATAAACCTAATATGAAATGGAAGCTCATTAATCCGTAACTGATGCTTCATGCAGGAGGTTGTTGGGTCGACATTTGCTGTTGGTGCAGTTGGATCACTTGTTGGGGTCCTTATCTACCAAAACTTGCTAAAAGCCCACCCTTTTCGGGACATACTTTTCTGGGCTCAGTTGCTATATGGTGCATCAGGTTTGCTAGATTTGGTATTCGTTCTACGCCTAAACTTGAAAATTGGTGTACCGGATTATTTCTCTGCTGTCATGGATGCAGCCATTACTCACATGATTGGGCGTATTAAATGGATGCCTCTTCTTGTACTTAGTTCCAAGCTTTGCCCAGCTGGTATTGAAGGAACTTTCTTTGCTTTGCTTATGTCAATTGATCATGTTGGGCTGTTCACATCGTCTGCGGCAGGAGGCCTCTTACTGCATGTTTTGGAGGTCACACGGACAAAGTTTGATAACCTTTGGATGGCTATCTTGATTCGGAGCTTGATGCGAATAGTTCCAATTGGGTTCCTGTTTCTAATACCCCGAACTGATCCCAAATTGTCTATCCTGCCAACTGAGGGGTTGAGCACAAAAAACGCTAAGAGTATACTTCAACCTGAGAATGTTGAAATGGCCTCCCTTGTCAATAGCAATTAGCACCGAACCAGAACTAGGAAAGTATTGACATGCAAGTTGAAGAAAACATGTCTAATAGGAATATCATACAGCTTATTATCTACGGACTGGAAAGGGGATTCTATGCAGTTTGATCCAAAATTCCTATTGACTTGTTTCCTTGGAAATACTGAATCACTTATCTAACAAAGGTTGTTGAACACAGAGCCATTATCCGCCTTGCATCGGAGTGTCATTATTACTTTGCCATCTTGTGGCACCTATAGTTTCCTGGAATGTATCTTGGTCATGATTTCCACTGCTCTAGACCATTACAGAGTAGCTCAGAAGACGGGCTTGGTTGACTTTCAAAACAACTTCGTAGAGCTTTCAATGTGGTGCAGAGCTCAGATTTTAGAGCATCCCCGTTTTCAATTCAGCTCTCACATTGGAATCGCCTGAAGCAGGAGGGCAGCAGACGTGGAAGCAGATTCTTTCTCAATTCGTTTTGCTTGGTTGAAACAGCAGTGGATCCATTTTTTATTTTTTATTTTTTTTTCATGAAATTAACCCACAGGCGCGACCCTACTATCAGCAGTAGAACCATCGCAGTGAAGAATACTCCTAGGAATGTCCTCCACAGCAAATTGATCCGGATCATCCACCTGTAGCCCCCACCGAGCCAAAGCGCGAGCCATTCCATTCCCTGCTCGCGGAATCCAACGAAACTCCCATTGCTCATGGCTCCTCAACATAGCACGCATGGTTAGGATTTCGGCTTCAATAATCCAAGCCGGTGCCACCTCCAAATTCACCACCTGGTTGATTAGTAGTTGAGCATCCCCTTCCAAAACAAGATTCCGAAGGCCCATCTCCTCCGCAAGGGAGCAAGCCAATCGTGCAGCTCTGGCTTCTCCTTTGATTGGAATCCCCCCTGCCAAACGGCTTAATCGAGCATGTATAACCTCCCCTTGCCGGATGCGACACACAGCAGCAATGCTAATCCGGTTATACCGTAAGGCAGCATCAAAGTTAATTTTGAAAACACCTTGCGAGGGAGGAATCCAACTTTGAGAGGCTGGAGTGTCCCAATCCGTGCAATGAGCATGATATCTCCGCTGAATAGACCTCACAAGCTCCCCAAAATTCAGACTTTTCCCCTCGTGCACCACCTTGTTCCTAGCAAAATCAGAGACCCTTCGCAGGAGATGTAGTATCTAAAATCTTTTGAACTTGCTGAAGACATTTATTTTCTTTTACTCTTGTTGATGAAACTCTGCTGTTCAGCTTCGTGGTAAATAGCTAGAAAACCTTAAAAGCTTGCTATATTTGGAAAATTCTAGCCCCAAAGAGTAGTAAAACCGTCATAGTTTGCTATGATTCGTTATCTGCCCCAACTCATAAAAATTAGAACCTCAGTATGCTATATTCAGTTTTTCACACACTTCGGCCAAAGCTTGTCCTGAAAGAAACTTTACAGGAATAAATATGCAACATACACTCTTCTTGCTCTCCCCTGAGGAAGCAAAATCAGCACCCTCGGGAGAGAATCTGAAAAATCACACGTTTTTTCATGTTTTACATCTTCACACATCAGGCCCTATAACTATTTATAAACGTATGAACTGGAAGAACCTACTGCTTCTGAATATTGTGGCCAATGATAGCATGTGTCTGCTTGGAGGAATTGTCTTCACACCGAGTCACCAATTTGTCATACTTTCTATTCATGTGGAACCGCAAGTTTCTCCTGCAAATCCCAGCGTGGACTGTTTCGTATCATATATAACCCTTTGGTTCTTCTGCTGATAATTCCCAATTATACCAATCTCATCTTCATAGGAGAGGCTTGCAAGAGCCAAACAAACCTGAGATGCATCAGTCTTTACGAAATAAAAGATGCCCGTTACATCGACATTCAGGTCAGCATTGCCCTCAAACTGCAATTTTATGTTAGGAATGTTCACTTCTTCATATCCACTGAGGTTAAAGCAAGTGTCCAGGATAGAAAATGCTGGTGCTGGAGGAAACCCAGAAAATTGTTTCAAAAACTCGGCTTTCACAGCCTTGTAAACTGATGGAGCAAGCCTTGTAATAACCGTTCCCGAATCGAGTAGAATTCCATCTTCACCAAAATTTGGAGCTTGTACATCCACCCCACCAATACTTATGCCCGTAAGGTTGAGAAAATAGAAGTTGGATAGCTGTGAATTAGGAACCATTTTGGTGTAAGAAATGGGAGTCGAATTTCTGAATACTGAAGAATCTCCACCCATAACCAATGAACCAGAAGCCCCGGCATCTGTGGAAGGTAGACAGTACGAGAAAACTCCTCCAAATAACGCACTACTTTGAGAAATCACTGAGAGATCACTCCTTCCCAGACCCATGAGACCTGAAGTTCCCCCAAAAAGACCTTTATTGTTCCTTCCACAGCCAAATAGAAAATTGTTCATCGCAGCTGTTCCAAGGCTAAGGTGCTCACTAGCTAGCTCGCCTCTAGTATAGGACCCATCTCCATAGTTAACTACATAGTTACAAGTTGGTTGGTTGCTCCCACAATTTCCTGAATTCCAGGAAGCAAAGTGAAGAGTCTCACAGGCTGATGAATTGCAGAACACTGATTGGTATGTAGGGGATGTAGAAGAGTCGAAGAGAGGTTCTTTCTGATTATAACATGACTTGCAGGGCTGGCACTGAACCCACGTCAAGTCGCTTCCGGTGTCTACAATCACCGGCATATTTCGGCCTCCCAATTCTATGGTTACAATGTAGTTTAGAGTCTCAAGTGCTATACCAGAAGTTAAGGGGATTTGAGCTTCCGAAACCTCAGCGACACCGGCCGATGCCTTGGTTTTTCTCCGGGATTGCAGTGCCTGCACATGAAAATCATCCAAAATCAAGCGTTTCTGCAGCTTCTTGTTCCAATCAATGATCTTTCCCGAGCAGTAGTCTCGGTGCTTCATTTCCAATATTGTTACACCATTCTCACTCCCTACAAAATGATAGAAGGACAATAATTTCTGAAGTACGAAAGAAATTAAGAAGAGGCAATATCCCAGGGAAGACAATGTACACAATATATTCTTCGCCACTACAAAACCCCCGAGAAAACAAACAACTAGGCGCCCCCTATATAAATTTGGAAGCCCTTCGACAATCCGAAAGCAAAACTCATCCTAATTAATCCCGAGTCTAAACAAAGAACCCGACTCTGACACTAGTTTGTCATGATGAAATAATTCTGAAATAGGTATAACAAAATGAGAATAAGGGAGACACAAACGTGTCCATAGACGTTTAGTCTTAATTTTTCGCTTGATTAACGAAGTCCATATAAAGATAGAATAGTAGGAAAGAACTTCCTTCCGAAATCCCAAATACTCTCTAAGCCTAAGCTCGCTCTCTCTCAGCTTCCATAGCTAAAAGAACAAAATAACGCCGATGGATATATATCAGCTCACAAAGTCGGCTCTAATACTTTAATTGCTGTAGTACGCGCACCCGCAAGGAGAAGAAAGCTAAAGTTCAGCCATATCAACGTATAACATACTGTATCACTGTCTGTATGTATGTGGTGCATGGGGCTGCCTCCACTCTCACACTTATTCAAGCAATTAATCAACACCGACCAAAATCTTTGAAAACTGTAATTGGGGGAGAGAGAATCTAATGATCGATGGTCGCCTCCCCTAAAGCAGTGGCAGAGTCACGTTATGGTAAGTGGAGATAATTACAGTCATTGACATTTGTAGAACTTTTGGATACACATTGTATATCAAACGTTTGAGAGAATTGGCATCAATTTATAGTTATAACCACTGAGAAAACAAATCGTGCCCATATATAGAATCTTCAAAAAAAAATGGGGCTCTTTGTAATTGAAACTCATGGAAAGACTTTAAAGTAAAAAGAGGTTAAAAAAACAAATGGTGGTCTTCGCTTGTGTAGTATTTTTTGTTTTAAGATAAGCCTCGTTTTGCGGTGACAAGATCCCAGAACAACAAACCCCATGATTCCAAATTTTTCTTTAGGTTGCAGTTGTTAGGGCCCAAGAGTGATAAAAGGGGGAGAGATATGAAGAGAATAGGAGGAACACAAAAAAATGAAGAAAAGAAGGAACAAGTGACAGAAAGTGATGTGAGAGGAACTGGGTTTACGTTTTGACAATTGTATTGGTGAGTATAAAAATTACTCCAACTCACAGTTTCGAAAATGGATATCGTTTTCTTGATTGTTTGACAGAACAGATACTGATATCCATTTAATACTTGTCAACATTCGAACACTAAATAGCTTTTCTGTATCTGTCCTGACTCATTTTATTTAATCTCTTTACTCTATAGTGCAGAGAGTCTTTCACACGTCCATAATTTAATTTTCAAACATCAGATTTCTCAGGTAGATCTCATGTTGCTTTCGTGAAACTTGAAGCTGCAGGTTGATTTTCACATGTCGTTTTAATTGCTTGACTTACTACTCTTTTGTCCTTTTTCTTTTTTTGTTTCCTGCAAAGAGAAAGCTTTTGTGAAACTCCTCCAGAGCGATAGCAATGGTTTAAGGGTTTGGCATGGATTTTTTTTGTGGAAGACAATGCCAACCAATTCATTCAAGCGTTTTTTTTTTTTTCCTGTAGAGTTTGCACCCAGCAAAGAAATTAACTACGTGAGTTTGCTAGCCGAAGCATAAAAGCTGTCGACTTAAGACATAAAGCAATCGTTGATAACTGATCCCAATGAAGAGAATAAAATAAAGTTCCAAAAGCTATGGCCAGCACTGGATAAGTAATTATGAGCTTTACTTTATTGCTTTGCGAAAACTCACTTGATTTCCTGGAGAGGCAACTTGGGGCGCCGCTTTGCTGCTTCCACTGAAATGTTTGCAGGCTGAGAACCCTCTTCTCTTCATAACAGTTCACCTCATTTGCAGTACCGAGGTAAAGGAAAAGAAGAGAAAGCAACAAGGGCAAACGAGTCATGGCATCCACCGTCATTGAGGACACTGAAGAAAGATATCTAATGGGTTTTCAGACAGAGGGCCGGGGAGAAGAACAGAGAGAGAGAGAGGATGGAAGGTGGTCTGGACAGATTCTTGGGAGTTGGGAGTTTGGCATGAGAACAAAAGAAGAAGGGCTGGCTTTAGGACCCACTAGTGCATGAGAAATTATTGGGGGTTTCACGTGCAGATATTGGAAGAGGGCAAGAGAGGGAAAAAAAGACTGTACATCTGTTTCTGGGGTCATGAGGTGGTGGGATTGACGACTCGATTACCACAAATTTATTGGTTTATTGAGCTTTCATTGATAAGGACTCGCCCTTCACGGAATCGAACTGTCGCAACACAGAGAGGGATAGAGAGAGAGAGAGGTGTTTTTCTGTGTCTGATATTGCCCCTGCGGCTGCAATAGGAGTCGCACATGCCCGAGGTGTTAAACGATGCCATCATATTTCTAAAGGGACAAATTAAGCATATCTAACTCTCTAAAATCAACGTTGTAATGAGCATATTAAGCTTTTTTCTGGTTAATTAATCTGTACTGTTGTCAGCAAAACAATTTAGTATCCCTAATCTCCATTGTTGTACCGGAAACTTGTCGGGAGACCATGGCGTGGCTTGTCGTTTATGTGAAGAAATCACCATCTACATACGTCATCAATATTCCATCAAGACGACATGTACTGGAAACTCTCTTTCAATAACCAATTCACAGGCCTCGGTCCTCAGACTTCGAATTTACATGTATTCGACAATTTTGACGTAAACAATAGAGATATGGACACGAAGATCTGTGAATAAAATGCTCAAGAATATGCCTTAGACATTTCTCATGAAATAACATTACTGCTATAAATTGCAATGTCTTTTCCATATTAACTTTCTTTTTTTCTAAGCAAAAAAACTCTCAAAAGACGGAACATCATAAAAGCAAGCCTCAAGTCTACCACCACTATTTAAATTCAAAAATTCTACAAGATGATAGGACCACCAGAGCATAATAAAATTACAATGATTCGAACTTCCATTAAGAGAAAGCTCTACTTCTTAAGCACAGTCCATACAACACTAAGCCACCACCCCTACTGGTATTTCGATATTAACCTTGCTATTGTCTAGAAAAAGATTGATCTTTAGATTTGATAAACTTCCCAGCGTACATACATGAAAAAAAAAAAAAAAAACTACTTCCCTTTTTGTAGGGCTCGTGATAAGCATATACGCTTGCATTGGCTTTTCTCTTAATGTTGCTTTGTCACATCGTCATTATCTTATTATCAATCAGCTGAGCAATGCACTTTAGTTCGAAACTTGGAGAAAGATGAGGGTAGTACTGCAGATTTTACCACCTAATTATAAGGGTAAAATCTTTATTGCCCTTGCTCTAAGCTTTTGACAAATAATTCCTCGTGCTTAAAAAATTATCAAACAATTTCCTAAGATTTCTAATTGGGGACTTTTTTTCTAACGATTTTTGAAACACGTGGAGTTATTTGTCAAACGTGTAAAGCATCGAAATGATTATATATATAAAGATTTTACTTTTTAAAATAGTCACATGATGGACTCATTTATTACATTTTCTAACTGCAAGTGACAGAAGGACCTTAAATAAACAAGTAGAAACCTTAGAGACTTGGTTGATGATTTCGAAGGGCACACAGTTTTTTGTCAAAAAAGGAAATAAAATCTGTGTGGCTGTTCTTTTTTCTCTCTTGTCTAAGTAATTGTGAAATTTATTTCATAATGAGAAATATTTAGTGTTTAAAACTGTCATACTCCATGTTTGTACTTATTCTTTAGATTCATTTATAATAGTCGCATACACACAAACGCAAATTATGACACGAATTAACCTTCTACTTGAATTTATTATCTTGCCCTCGACAATCCAACTTCCAAGACCGATTACAAGTAACAGGGGACAAAGGTCCAAGATATCCATTTCAAAGCCCTAAGGGCCAAATTACAAAAGGCCTTAAAGGCTACGAATCAATGGGTCATAAGAGCCCTAACTGAATTGGTCACAAAGGCCATGAAACCTACATATCCAAAACAAAACCAGATCTACACACTCAAAATAAACTATGGGGTTATTTGTTTACCGAAATTTTAGAGAATATTTTAAAATTTTAGAATCTTTTAAATGTTGAAATTTATTGTGGTTTATGAAAAATGTGAAGTTTATTGAAATTTGTGAAATGTGTTTGGTGTGGTGGAAATTTTAGACCCTAAAAAAATTAAGCAAACAAACGCCCCCTATAGACACATTGCATACTATGATTCTGATGCCGAAAAAGGAGGTGATCGGATACCTCGATCTCGCTTCCATGAAGGATCATCCACTCATGAGTTCTCATGATGCGTGTTATGTATATTCAATGGACTTATTTCTCTCAAGTTGGATAAAATATTAGTTGAATTTTATTTTTTTTTTGTAAGATTGAATTTTTTTTTGTTATTTTTTTTAACCCATTAATAAAAATCAGGCCAAGTTGTGTTTGCATGAGCCCAAATACCAGTTCATCCATGTCAGATATACAAAAACCAGTTGGCATGTCCAAAGCACATTCCTTTTAACTGTAACTAGTATGATCATTTAGACCATTCCTAGCAGGTTCTCTCTTCTAACATTTTGGTTAGAATAAAGAACAATTTAATAAAAAAGTCAAAAAACACTTTTTAGCAGCTTATCCATTTTAACAATTTTTAACATGTGAACAGTGGTTCTTTATTTTTAGATAACTACTGTTCACTTCTTCATATTAAAATATTAATTTTTTTTTTTTTTCTTTTTCTTTTTCTTTTCTTCCTCACTCGCACGCTCTCTCTCTAGTTCTTAAAAAATGCCAAGTGTTAGGAAAAGAAAAATTAAAAAATCCGCCCTTTTTAGGATAAGACAAATATTAAAAAATATAACCGTTACAATAAAACGAATATTCAAAAATATAAATGTTAGAGAAAGAATAAAGAAATCTTTGAATAATAATATTTAAATAGAATAGTAAAAGTAGATGATTAAAATAGAGAAACTGTTGTGGGTGTTTTTAAAAAGTTGATAATTAAAATAGAGAAGTGTATTTTTTGATTAAAATAAATAGTTAAATTTAAATAAGCTGTTATGAATGCTCTTATAGCCTATATATCCTTTCTGCAATATCATCCATTCCGATGACAAGAGTGGCTCGTCCCTCCAAGTCTGGTCTCCGGCATGGCCCATGTAGGCGGTAGGGCAGGGCTTCTACAGTTGGGAATAATTTACATTTTTTTAAAAGAATTTTTTGCCAGAAATGAGAAAACGTGGATTATTTATTCTTGATTCGAAATTAAGATGGCCAGATGTTCTCCCTTTGTTGAGAATTCTCATAAAAATAGAATCAATGAGATGGACAATTGCAAGCATCTTATCCGTTCTGAGTGGTTTTTTTTTTTGGTACGTACGAGGATATATCTTATCCGTTTGAGTTTCAATAGATAGAATCCTTCTGGAAATATGTGTGCTCCCGAGCACGAGTTGGGCACATGCAACTTAAAGGTTACGTCGCAAGCGAATAGAAAATAAAGGAGGAAATAGACCTTTTAACCACGAGATCATGCAATTATTTTCTAATGACTTTCAAGCTGCAGCCTTAGAGTTTGCTTCCAACTTGAGGAGTGAAAACAAGTACTCCTCTCACGTACTTATGGATCCCACCACCTCTCGTTCGAATTATATTTATTTCGTTGTGTCACTTATATCACACGTATACTTTCATATTGGCATCTCAAATTTATTGATTAATATTACTTATAATAAATTTTCATATTATATTTTGAAAAAAATAAGGAAGATGCAAGATTTATAAAAAATTGGGGGATAATCTATAATACTATATTATAGTCTAGGACTCTAGTCGGCGCTCTTAATTTGGTATCAAATATTCCTTTAATTAGATACAAAAATTAATATACGGTTAATTATGACAAAAATGATCAGTTCTTAACTTATATATCTCTCTTCTTTTCCAAAATTTTAATGTCCGATAATTACGATGATAAATGGTTACATAAGCGACAATCTGGTCAACGAAATACGACAAAAAGTCTCCTGTCTTCATCATCTAAACCTTATCCACAAGAATATAGATAATCCTGCGTGTCAAACACGCCACCAAACTCCGCCACGTTCTATTGCCAGCCAATCACCGGAAGTTCCCCACATGGGACGGGAAAAGGCAAAGAAACGCCGAAGGTGCACGAACTGGGCCCTACATTTTATCCCAATTCCACACGTGGACCCAACTCGCCAGCGTAGCTCACATCACCTATTATTTACCTTTCCTCAACCACCGCACAAAATGACAAAATCACAGCTCATGAGAGCAACATTTGCGGCCGCAACTAGGGGCATTGGGGCATTTTCGTAATCAAGTCTCCCACGTCTGAAGAAAGCTTTCTCGTATATTCGTCGCTGTTAAACTTTGACCACGTGGCGATTCTTTCAGGCACGTGTAAAGCACGCGACACCCCTCCCAATGACACAACCCTGTCTTTTTTTCTTTTCTTTTTTTCTTAGCAATGACACAACCCTGTCAAAACTCAAAACGAAGCTTCCCTTCTACGTAATTGTTCTGTGATCTTTAAGATTTTCCTCGCCGCCTAAAAATCGCCGATTCAACTCACCAAGTTAGATTCCCGGCTCTCCTTGGCTCTAAGCTTTCGTTGTGTGACTCGCTCCGTTACTGAGTTGATCCCTAGCTATCTTGATGGTTCAGTTAATGAACTCCGGGATGGAATCGGACACCAAGTGCGGGAAAAAGGTAGGGGTGAAGCTTGAGGTTGAGGACTCGTCGGAGGACCAACTCGATCCGCTTCCCAAGCGATCGAGACCCGACCCTTCTCCACAGGTTTGAGTTCTGTCGGCGCAAATTTTAAGTCCTTATGATTTTCCCACACTTCCTCAGCAACCGAAAGGAGGAACCTTTTTTTGTTTTGATCCAATTGCTAAACTTGGTTACATAATGCGCGATTTTCTTTTCTACAATCTGTGGCTTAAGCCTAGTTCGCTTTTCTTTCTAAAACAGTTTCCCAGCCATTAAACAGAGCATCTTTTTCCTCTCGGATACGGTTAATTTTGTTATATTCGTGTTAGAGTTAATTATGTGGGTCGCTGATGAGGTCACGTTGATAGTTTCTGTGAACCCTGTGGTTGTCTAATTTCTTTGCTTTTTGCATCCTTTCTCAGTAACCAAACAGAGCGTAATCAACGCCATCCAGACAGCTGAATCCTCCCCCTCTGCTTTTGTGGATAGAGTCACTTATGTTGGTTTTTTGTAAATCAAGTTGCTCGTTTCTATTACCTAACGGTTAAGTCTAATTTTCATTTTATGTTTCTTATGTACGAACAAACAGAGCTGAATAATCACAAATCCACACACACAACGTGGACAATCAAATAGCTTTCATTATGCTGGTTAGTTAAGATGCTAGATTTGTCATCTGTGTTACCATCCACTTAAATCTACTCTCTACTTCCTCACCAACCAGAAAGAGGCATAAAGATTTTCCTTTGGTAGGCCGAATTGTTTATTCCGTTGAATTGTTTTTCCGCAGCGGTGGAATTCAGGACCTGCCGCTGCAGCCACCCCACCCTCCATGTATAATCCCTTGGATGAGCCAAGCCCACTCGGTTTGCGTCTCCGAAAGAGCCCATCCCTGTTGGATTTGATTCAGATGAGGCTCTCCCAAGAAAATGTTTCCAAATTAGCTACCCTGGGCAAAAAAGATCACAAGGGCTCCAGTGATAAGCTCAAGGCTTCTAATTTTCCAGGTTCCGTTCTAAGAATTGGGTCGTGGGAGGTATATTGGTCTCAATTATGATTGGAAAGCGTACCTATAGTGCTTTATTTTTCGGGTTACTTTGTGCTTGGTATTGACTTTAAGGTTCTGTGTGATTGTAGTATAAGTCGAGGTATGAAGGAGACTTGGTGGCAAAATGTTACTATGCGAAGCATAAGCTTGTGTGGGAGGTTCTTGATGGTAGTCTTAAAAATAAGATTGAAATCCAGTGGTCAGATATTGTGGCTATCAAAGCAAATTATCCAGATGATGGACCGGGGACTTTGGATGTTGTGGTAATTAATGTTTGGTATTGTCATGGTCATTGAGTTATTATCATTATCGGTGCTATGTAATTAAGATTGGGATTATAGATCAGTGTTCTTGTCTGATGCAGCTGGCTAGACGGCCCCTTTTCTTTAAGGAGACAAATCCACAGCCTAGAAAGCATACCTTATGGCAGGCAACATCGGACTTTACAGGTGGACAAGCTAGCATGCATAGGTATTACAATTTATCTCCTACTCTTTACACAGGAAAGACTCGATCATGCATTTCTCTGTCCTGGTTAGGAAATTCATGTCTTTCACTACATCTCGATGTGAGTGATTTGACTGTATGAGCGATATGCTTTAGACGTCAGCCTGTTGGGAACTGAAATAACAAATTGGAATATTGAGATCGATACGTGAAGTAGTTTACTGCATAATGGAATCTGATCTCCTATGACCTCATACAATGAAGTATACTTTCCCCACTAGAAGATCAATCATCTAAGCATGCGAAGTAGGAAGGAGTGTTATTTAGTTTAGTTTGATCAACATATTCTGATCTGACTCCGTTACATTAACATGTCCAAATAATCATCCTTGAAAGATTAGGGGAAGCTTCAATTTCAGAAGTGTGCCCTCATGTCTGCCTTATTTTTTAGGCTTTGTCTTCTAGCTATCGTTAACCCTCATAATGTGACTTGATGCATATTTTAGGGCTCTAAGTGGTTCTCAAGGAATTTCCCCAATTGCCTTAACAACCTCTGTCAATGTTGTAGTAGCTTTCTCCTTATGGGTTATGTGTATTATATGATTCATGTGTAGTAAAGGTTTGCGATGCCTATCAAAATAGCCCAGTGAGGGCCTTTAGGGAGAATTTACCTGAACCAATGATTGAGGGCTTGTACAGACTTTTACATTTCCTTTTGACAAGATAGTATTTCTTTCGTTCTTCATCAACTTACCTAAATGTCATATCTCTATAAATGCCTCATTCTCCACGAACAGCAACAATGGCCCATGCTTGGCCCCTTAAAAGATTAGTACCTCATATGGGGGACTTGCTATATGAAGAACTTTCCTGTGTCCCACGTTAATGCACGGCATTCTTAAGGATGCTTGACAACAATTTATGTCGTGAGTTGCAAATTATGAACCAAAAGCAATCTCCACGGATTGTAACAATTTGACAATAGGTAGTGTAAAATGCAGGGATATGCATCCTCTGCTATGCAATATATTGAAAACATGCAGCTTTTATATGTCGGTTGTTTGTCCAAATGTTTTTGACATAAAATCTTTGAGATGTGGCTGTTGCAAACAGGACTTGATGATGCTGGATTGTGTTATGCATGCAAGTTAAATAGAGGACCTTGTCCATTTTTGTGAACCAATAAGGAATTTCTCTCTTTTGTGCTTCAGTTAACCTGTGGTGTTTTACAACATTAGCAGCTTTATTATCTCCTGCTTCTTTGTTTATTTTCATGAAATTTTAAAGTAAGGAGTTCCTTTAGCGCAATGCATCTAAATTGTGAATGACTGCTGCATGTCATATCATTTGGATCTAACTATGTGATGCTTGTGCCTTTTGAAATTGTCATAGGCAACATTTTCTGCAGTGCCCAGAAGGCGTGTTGGGCAAGCACTTTGAAAAGCTCATTCAATGTGATCCTCGACTCAATTTTCTGAGCCAACAACATGAAATTGTGGTAGAATGTCCATTTTTCGAAAACAGAGTGGCTGTGTTTGAGGATCCAGATGACCCCGCCCAGATGTGTGATTTAGAAGGTGGAGCTAGACCTGCTTTGCTTAGTTTGGGGGATGTGGCATCACCTTCTCAAGCTCAATCATCATCATCCAAAAATGAACATGATTTTGTTGGTGAATCTCAAAATCTTTTGCAGGAAACTACTTCTCCAAGCTCAGGTAAAATTGTGAGCCTGGAAAGGAAAGTCATATTTGGTATAGTCATGGTTAACATACTTGATATTCGTCTCTTGTACTTTGTGAACCCCTCACCTGATGAGTCTTTCAGGTGAAGTTTAGTTTCTCTCTAGAAAACCATCGATGTGGTTACATGTCTCTTTTTCTAGGACATTAGTATCTGGTTGGACTGGTTACAGATGTATGTCTGTGATGTCTGCTGTTATTTTAGCATGCCGTTTTGTGAAGCTCTATGAAGCTTTTGTTGCTTTGGCATATGATGAGATTAAACCATCTTAGGAGTGTTCTTTTCTGGTGTTTATTTATTTATTTTTTTTATAGTCTCTCCTTGCAATCATTCTAGTCTAACAGGTGTTTTACCTTCAGTGATGGATACTCATTCAACTGAAGAAATAAGGTGCTTTGAAGGCAAGAGTTCAAAGTCGGTCAGCCAGTTGGATCGAATTAAAGTGCCGGGACTCCTGCCATCAATGTCTATGAGCGATCTAGTGAGCCACATTACAGAACAGATGACACCTGACAATCCCGTCTTTTCTGGCAATAAACAACATAGAAGAAATATTCTGGAAGACATTACCCAGTACCTGTTCAGCGACTCTCAATTAACATCCGCTTCTGAAGAGCAGTCACTGATGTCAAGGGTCAATTCTCTCTGCTGCCTTCTGCAGAAAGATCCTTCGACTATACAAAACTTGCAGGCCTCACGTGATGATGATGATGATTATGAAAATGGTGATAAAAAAATAGGTGAAGCTGCTGGTGCAGCAGCACATGATGAAAACAGGTCCGTAGAGGAATTTCCTGCAACTGGGGGTGAGCCCAATGATGCTTCTGGCTGCAAACAGGCAACAGCCATGTCGCGGAAGGACTCGTTTGTGGACCTACTTGTTAATCTTCCAAGGATCGCATCCCTCCCGCAGTTTTTGTTCAACTTGCCAGAAGATTCTGATAATCAAGCTAGATAGTGATCCTCAACTAGTCTTCTTGTAAGAAGCTGAAAACTTTTTCTTTTTTCCTTCCTCTGTGAATATCGCAGCTGTAGCTTGTTTGCTGAAAGTTGTAAAGCTTAGGTAGAAGTGTATGTTGTCAAAAGATCTTGACATGTTCCTCGTAAAGATGATGTTGGTGGAGTACTCAACTAGTCCGTACTACCTTGTAGATTGGTGTTAGTGGACCCTTCAGTAAATATGTTTGTTTGTTAGTATATCGAGTTCATGCGCGTTTTTCTTTTCTTACTTTTAGGATTCCTTTACATCAAAAAAACGAGGTCCTCCTGGGGTGTATTTTCTGGCACATGCTAATTAACTCCAAAGATCCCAAGTGTACTGATTTCATTACTGGAGTCTCGAGCTGTGAGCCCCAATCAGTCATATCGGTAGTCAATGCGTCGGTCTAATACTAATTCTTAATGTATCATTATCTACTAATTCTTAATGTATAGTGTTCACAATGTATTCCGTGTCAATTTTGATGAGTACGAAACCTAATGATTTCGATCTAGATAATTGTAAAGTTTATTCAAATACATCTCTCTTTTCATTAATCTTCATAAATCAACTAAAATCTCTCTCTGTGGAAGTAAAAAGGTGTTTCCTTTGCTAGCTGGTACTCAAAACATCATTATATACACACTTCAACATGAGACATCCCGTTACAAACAAAAATATCATGTCCAACCCACTAGCAGTACGAACAACTAAAAAAAAATATATATATAAAGCTACAATGTATGATTGTATTTAACTTTTTGGGTCCAATCTACAAAAGAATAAAAAACCAAAAAAAAAAAAACCAATGAAACAACCATCCAAGCAAACAGAGCACTACGGTTCATCTGGGCCGTCTTCCCCCATCGGCTCGTTATCCTGTAACATGTTCATCAACATGGATACCTGCTCTTGCAACATTGAATTTTCTCTCTCCACCTCCGAACGTTTACTTCGTTCTTGCAGAAGCTGGAGCTGCAGGTGTTCTAGGCACTGAGCGTCCTCTTCCAATTGCTGATTTAGGCCGTCAATCTCCCGGTCCTGAAATACAATAACCAAAATATAGTTAATTTTACATTGCAACGACCCTAAGTGTCTCCCTCTCTATTATCTGCCCGCGTGTCTGCATTCAGTGTGTGGTTTGGTCAAGGAGCAGAGAGATGTTTAGGAATAGCACCTTCCTGTTCATTTCCTGGACAGCAATCCTCCTCATGCTCTCAACAACGTCCACATTGACTAGCTTTCTCTTCTTCCCAATCAGCCAGCCTTTCGGGTAGCTTGCAGAGTCGAAGTCGGGTGGAGGAAGCAAGGACTCAGCCGATGGTCGTCGGCCATTTATATTATTTACAGGTTCTAATGGCTCAAACAGAGCCTTTCGACGCTCAGAAAGGTCTGGAGTTGTAGTAGAGTCCAGCATCTTCTCATCAGTCGGAGTTTCAGCTTCCTGTTTGTCGGGTGTTTCATTAGGTTTGTCTTCCATTACCTTGTCTAAATTCCTCCCGCTAGCTGTTGGAAGAAAGTTACTATTCTAGTTCCAACAAACTTAGAGATGTTGCATACTTATCCACTAACAAATTAAGTATCCAATATAATAGGAAGCCAATAGCACAGTGCCATTTCTTGTATTCTGAGTGTGTGAACTTAAAAGGAAACTAATCCATCAAAGGTGGCGGTGCATCCAGCAAAAAATTGGTGGTCTGTGATGCTATCCTAAGAAACACAAGACATACCAGAGCTCTAAACGTACAGAACTGCATGTAAATGTGGTTTGATACTAAAACAAGGCATTCTAGTTCAACTAAGTTCCATGGGCATTTAGTGGTTTTCCTACTAGTTTTCATTTCCAGCCTGGTTTCAGTTAAGTCTAGGTCAGATATATAGGTTTATCCTTGTGTTATTCTTAACTTTTCTCTCTATATTTGTACTGTCTTTGCATTAATGAAATGCTTTTGTGAGAAAAAAAAAAAGTTCCATAAGTAAAAACTTGAATGATTTAACCCTTTTTCAAAAAGAAAGAAATATGTCCAACAAAGTTCCATTAAATAGGACTGGAAGATAGGGATCGACTATTGGTCCCCAAAAATATTAATTCCATGAGCAAAAGCACAGAAAATGGATGCAAAGTTTTTCCTAATCTGTAGTCTGTATTGTTTTTCAATACAGGGATCCAGTTAGCAAGCCTTTGCTGTTAGGATAGAGGAGATTAGGAAATCCAAGTGTTCCACTCCATGTGATCACACAACAGAAAACTAGATCATATGACCCAATTGAGGCCCGTGAACAATGCGGTTCCGGGGATATTCCTCTGTGCATTGATAAAAACATTTCCAAATTTAATAGAAACGAAAAAATAATTCAAAAAAAATGTCATTAATTTATCAACTTTCTCAGTACACACTCAGATTTTGACACGAGGTTAAAATATGCGGAAATTATTTAAAAGTCAAGGAATGTGAAAGAAGACGGACGGCCCAGACATACAGCCCGTGCCTATAAATAAAATAAAAAAGAATATTTTATATTATTACTTCAATGGAGAAAAAAGTATTTAGAAAAAAAAAAAACAATGGGTAAAAAAGTAGGAAAGATAAATCTGACTAGGGCTGTGATTTGAGCTTGTTACAGCCGATCCCGCGTGATTACTGCACTAGACAATAAATTTAAAAGAAATAAAAATACTACAATGATTATGAGAGAAACAGATAAAAAGAGACCGAGACAGAAAGGCTGGTTTTCTAAGTAACGCTTAACGTACGAGGAAAGTCAGCAACTCTTAACATCTTTTTTCGTCTGTCTCTCGGGCTTCAACAAACCACCTGACTCCCGAGGATGACAGATGGCTGGGGTAGATGAATTATTTTATTTATCTTTTTTTTAAGCAATTATTTTATTTATCTACCAATTTAATAAGATTTATCACCGTACGCTACAGGAAGGACCTCCATTTGAGGCTTTTCTGGTGCAATCTTCAAACAAACAAACAAAAAATATATGATTGAAAAAACGGGTTCATATTGTTTCACAAAGGAATTTCTCTCGCAAATCGATAATTCATCTTAATTGTTTTGAACAGTTTGAAATTTTCTTTTCTATCATTTCTGTGTCAGGAAAGTTGTCAGACAGAGAACGCTAAACAAGAATCTCAACAAAGACGGGTGTGGTAGAATGCAGCTGCAGAAATCCGTAAGAATCTGAACGAAAACCAGTTACATAAAGATCTCCAAAACCCAAGCAACGGTCACTACGGCTGTTAATTGCATAGAACACAACAAATCCAGGTAGATAAGGGTCGGTTGCGTGTGTCGACTCAAACAGCATGCAAAATCAAAGAGAGAGAGAGAGAGAGGCTCAGAACAGTGATACTACCTGATCTCTTCCGAGATTTCCAATCAATCCGAGGGGAAGAGGCTGTTGAGAATCCTACCAAAGCCCCATCCACCTTCTTCCTCTCCCTTGTATGCTCTAGGTCTTCCATAGAGTAACAACAACAACAACTAGAAGCGGACGATTAGACTCCACGTTAATTCCAAGAAAACAAACAGAGAGAGAGAGAGAGAGAGAGAGAGAGAGGGTTTTGATGCAGTGGGGAATATGTTTGTTGGTCTTCAGCTATCCGTCTTCTTGTATACACCAACAAGGGGAAGAAGATAATTGTCCAAGTCATTATTACAGGGAACGGGACCGTAGCGGGTTTTTTGGACGGTTCAGATTTGGTGCATTTCTTCAAAGCATTTTATTGTCGTGTCAAACAGTTGTCTATGAACTTTCCACGTGGGTCCCCCCTACCTTATTGTTTGTTGTATCTATTTTCCTGTTATTTCTTTATTCGATTTTTTCTCGGTGTTAGATGTCGCTTGCCTGCTTTGTTTTTACGTGTCCGTTTTCCAACTTCCCTCGGCAGTCTCAACTCCCGAAAATAAAAAGAATAAAAATAAATTCCCCTACTTGCTCAGAGAATATGCTTTCGAACTTGAGCATATTCTCCTTTTACTGGCACTTGGGAAAATTCATTTGTTGTACGGTGAAGGTGGTTATGCACCTGTGCGAAAAATATTAGTATGGATTGGGCCGAACTCTTTTGGGTTGTGGGTTGGTTTCAAATGGGCCTTATGGTTGGATAGATATTGGGCTCGTCCTAAACTACTTATTTCCTGCAGCTTCATTGTGCGAGTTAAATGGAAATCCATCCTTCACGCTTTTTTTGTTTTCGCAATTTTGCTCAGCCAATATTTTTGAATTTACGAAAGCTATTTAAATTAGTTGATCTTGCATTTCATTTTCTTCGCGTCTCATCGTTAATCTGCGTAGCTCTATAAATTCATATTTTTCCTCTTTTCCGCTGGCCCTTATGAACTCTATTAACGATTAGCAGAATGCGTTGTCGACAAGTGAATCTTTCCGGCCTTATTTCGTATTTTAAGTCGGACATGGTGAAGCCCTTCCCCCACTTCAAGCCTCCCATAGCAGTGGTCGCCAGTGGGGATGCGCAGTGCATGGGGGATGGAGGGAAGGCGCGCGGTGGGGATCCCCTCCCTCCACCCCACGATTCAAGTTTCGAAAGGATTATCATATTTCCCCTATCACCATCACATTCTTGATTCCACGAAAACAAACAAAATTCTTGTTTAGTATTTCTACAATTTAAGATTGATTTTACTAAGTAACAACGAAGAAGAACAACAATGAAACCTAATTAAAAAAAAAAAAAAAGTGCCCCCCCCCCCCCCACCCCGCGGGGAAAAAGAAGAAGCAATATCTCCAATGCATCCATCTTTGGAAGCTAACAATTGAAAACTCAATTGCTAGTCTCGTTTGACATGCTGAAATCTAGCATGTGCCTGGACAAAGCTAAAAGACGCCACCAAAGCGAGCAGGTACCCAGCCATTGCTCCATAACTCACACATGTCGGCCATTCCTACATAATAACATAGAATCTTTCAGACCTGAATAAGAACATTTGACCAGCGCAAACAAATGGCAACTAAACCAATTGGTTTGAGAACAGATAAGTTGGGCGAACATCTAACAAGCATAGAAAGCTTATCAGCAAGTATAGAATAAACAAGAAACGACAGAAAAAGAGTCCTGATCATATTATAGAAACAAGCATATCTCATCCTGATTATTCCTGTTACTCTTTCAAGGTTAAACAGAATGCCTGTTTATTTGCTAACATGGATGGTGCCAACAAGGATATAAAAAATTGAATAACCCAACATGGATGGAAATTTGATATGATTAAGAAATCAAACTTTCATATGGTTGCCAGTCTGAAATTCTTTGGCTGGTCGTAATCACTTTACTGCTTGAGTTACTTAAGAGTAGTATTTTAGAAATAAGATATGCAGTACCTGCCATGGCCTTTCCCAATCGAGCGGCATTGGCCAAGCCCCAAACCAAGCTCCAATAATAGCACCATGTGCTGGTAGGCAAATCATAAAATCCACAGATTCCATTGGCCTAAAAGTGAATATTTTAGTGAGCACATAAATAACTGAAATTGAGCCAATATTGGTAGTGTAGAAAAAACTAGTTTTCACATCAATTATCAACACTACGCAATATAAGGCAAAAATAAAACGGTCCACTGGCTGAATTAGACAACACAAAAACGAAGTAGTGATTGAAAACTAACTTTGTATGGGCAAATATACGCAGCCAATCCTTCCACGATGAACCAAATACAGCTGCTGCAGGCACAATCTGCCAAAATCCAAAAAGTACTTAATATCTAAAGGCAAAGCAGAATCTAAATGGCAAAACTCAAGTCATAAAAGAACTGGATAGAACCATACCGAGTTGACCAAAAAAGCATAAAAGAAATAGGGAACCAAAGTTGAAGATGGAAATAAAAAATGAGAAGCTTTTAGAAATCCTAGCAAGGATCCTAACCAGGCAAAAGTGGATAAGGAGTTGAAGGACTTCAATCCAAATACTCTGAAATCTTTAAAAGTGGTTACTCGGAAGCAGGGAAGACTATGATGCATTTCATACTTACTGTGAACAATGACATCATCAGAGACCAGTTAACGGTCTTTGAAAAGTACCTGTGTGCAACAAGAATGACACAAAATCAAAATATGGTTGCAAATATAACTAAATATCTGATACAAAAAATTGAAGCATGACAGGCTATACATATCAGTATGGTAGCAGTTAAGATAGAGGGATCATTTACTATCTTCAGACTTATAATTTTGAAAACATAAATCGAGGTTGAGGATGATTACTCACAACATATCTTTGAAGTTCAGAATACCACAACTGAATAACCACCATTTCGGATTTTACATCCTTTTTCCAATATAAGTGTAGAAGATGAGAGAGTACTCCAAAAAAGAAATGCGTGAGTTTAGTATCTGATAATCATGATGATAATTACCAAATGTCTTGTTTCAGAAGGGAACAGAATGGTGTGAAATTATTTTCATCCAACCTCAACGGTGACTTCTGTTTTCAAAATTATGTGGACAAAAAAAGTCTATGGAACCCTTTAATCACATACTGAGTGCCAACAGGTGCGCCCAATGCAACAGCTCCCAAAGCATTTACTAGAGCCCCTACAGAGAGAAACACAAGAAACCATAATCCTATTTTTCCTTTACCTTATATAACAGAAAAAGGAACTAAGTGCAGAAAAGAAAGAAAGGAAAAGGAAAGCACAGAAAAGAAAAGAGAGACTCATCAGTAAGCTGACAGTTCAAATTGAAATTAGCACAAGTACATAGTACAACTATTACTTTGAAGCTTTTCCAGGAAGCTTTTACTCACATGAGTGTTTTTGCTTCCCCTCATTCCATAGCAAAATGGTAGACATGCAACTGTCTGGATCACATAATTTTCAGCATTGCTGCCATGGGTTTGCCCTCTATTAAGTGCTCTACCTACGCTAGGCAATGAGCCAACCAGACATGTTTAATACGAGCTTAATAAGGTATACTGCCTGGGCAATGATGCACCAACCTAGGAGAGATGGCAAAAACAAGAAAGTAAATACCTTCGTCTGGGATACCCTATGACATGTTTTTTTGGTGTATGTTTTTCCTTTCAAATACCATGGTATGCAAAAACTAAAACACCCCCATACACAAAAAATAAGTTATTAACTTAGATTGGACCTAAAACAATTGAAGTGGCACATGATACAGATTAAGTTCCATATTAACTAAAGAGGATCAATTTGGTTTCATAATATAGTCAAAATATATAAAGAAGAGTTCTGAACAAGTACGATATCTCCAGATGTGATCGTTCTTCCAATTAAATCATATTGAGGTTCTCCCAAATTTGGTAAGTAGGTTTTAACTCTATCATGAAGACATGACATGACTCGAAGCATGATTTATTAGTTAATGGCACACATACCACGCCAAACTATGATCCTCATTATCTGTCTTATAGGAGACGAACAACAAACGTCATAAATCTATCTGGACAGAAATGAAAAGAGCTACAGCTATAGCGACAAAAAATGAAAAAGACTAACCAACTGGAAGTCCTAGTAAGCCTCTTCCCACAGCTTTTAAGTACTGACACAGTAAAATAGAAAACCAAAAAAAAAAAAAAATCATCAAAACAAGATAAAAATTTCAAGAAATCATAAGCAAAAGATTTGTTGGGTTGCTCGAGAAAATAAAGAGGAAAAATTCAATACAACTTATGAATAGATCCAGTGAACTCAACCAAACGCATCCATTTGGTGCAAGGACTTAAGCTTTCAATATCTGGAAACCAAAATCAACATATACCACAGGACTCGAAACACATAAAACTTGAATCCCCACATTTTCTCGGCAACCAAACAGTGGACAGGAGAACCAAAAACACGAGGATTTTACCGAGCATTCTTCGCGATTCTTCCGGTAACGACTGTATAGAAGAATCACAATCGGGCACTCGATGACCTGAAATACTCGTAAAAAGAACTAAAAGATTAAAAAAAAACAATTAAAGTAAAACGAAAATAACAAGATTACAATGTGAACGAGTGTTTACCCAGATGAGACGGAGAGTGAGAGAAGGGTGAGAGACGAGGTTGATGGAGTAGAACTTGTGGGCCAGCAGAACGGCTAGGCCGAGGACGAGCCCAAAGATAAGGTGGAAGACAAGTGCCTCAAGGACTGAGATGGAATGGGCGGAGACATGGAGTTTTGTTTCTGGTTCCGCTGAGGATTTCACAGACGACGTCGCAATATTCGTCTTCATGTTCTTCAGAGGTGACGAATTCAGCTTATTTTTCTTTCTCCGTGACTTAAAAGGACTCAAAGTCCATTTCTCTCATCAATTTGCAGAACCCCCAACATTTGGTTCGAAGCGAGAGCGAGGAAGATAGTCCCGTCCTATTTATTTCTCTTTTTTTTTTTTTTTTTTTCCCCTCTCGGTATTCATCAGAAACGAACTCTGTACATAGAAAGGGCCGCGCCTTTTTCCTTGAAATTACAAAGAAAACTATCGGCCCGTTTATAGGGAATGTAACGCTGCATCTCTCGGTCCATAAGGAGACCTACCCGAAAGGAGGCCTGGGCTTCAGGCCCTATTACATATGTGACTGTGAGCAGTCCTGTTGAGGTGAGAACCGACGCAGCCTCCTCTTGTTTTGTCCCCCCTCTTTTCCTCAACTATTTAACTTTTGTAGCATTTCAGAATTTTCTAACACAGAGTACGGGTTCGGATCAACCACATCCACAAAGGAGATGTGTTTACAGCTTTGGCATTCTAGTGCTTGAGATGGTGACTAGAACAAGACCAACTGATGACATGTTTCTTGGAGGGCGAAGTCTGCGCAAATGGGTGAAGAATCACTTCCATGCAAGGATGGAAAGAGTGATAGAGCTTTCTTTGATGGCTGCTTCAAGAGATCACTCCCACGAAGTGAAGAAAATGTTGGAAGTTACGATTGGAGAGTTGCTCAAGTTGGGTATCCTCTGCACACAGGAGTCCCCATCAATGAGTGCTCGATGCAGCCGATGATTTGGATCGGCTGAAGAGATACCTTAGCGGGGGCACTACAACAACCTTCACCTCTTCTCTTGGAATTTCATCTTCCACTCTTGGAGATGACTAACAGTTTCTCCTATTATTGTACATCCTTGACGGTGGCGGATCTATGATCTAATTTGAAGGGGGCGAACACATAAGACGAAATGACAAAAAAAAATTTTTTCCTACGTAATGCAAAAAATATCTTAGAGTTAAAATATCGAAAATTAAGGATTAAAAATTTTAAAATACACGTACATACTATTTGCTGAGAGTGAAGATGACAAATAATCCTACTGATTTGCATCTTCTGAAGACGTTGCAAAAAAAAATATATATATATATAAGAAAATGATAGTTTGAGCAGCAAGAACTCCATAAAAATTCAAGGGCATGAAAAACCTAACCAAACAAAAATCAGTTAAATAATTAATTTGGGACACAAAAATATGAGTGGATTTTCTATTTATTTTTGAAAAAAAAATTAAAAAATTAGAAAATTTCAAGTAGAAACCTCTATAACCCTAAGATATTATTGAAAAAGAAGAAGAAGAAGAAGGAGGAAGTGCCTGGGTCTATGGGGATCGGACCTCCATAAGTCCAGGCCAAAAAAAAAAAAAAAAAAATTTACATATACAATTTTGTTTTGGGCGGTGCAATGGGGGGTGGCCGCCCAGGGTCGCCCCCTGCATTCGCCACTGATCCTTGATGCTTCCAAATGCCATTCAATTTCAGGTGCTTTTCTGCATTGATCATTCAAAAGTTTTTACTTGCTTCGGAGAATATTCCTGAAATTTTAGGAATCTTTACTTTATTGAGATTTATTGGAGTTTGTGAAAGGTGAATGATGTATGTGTAAAAGTTAAAAATTTTAGAGTGTGTTTGTTTTGCTGGAAATTTTCATGCCCCAAAATATTGGAGAAACAAACGATACCATAATATCACATTGTGGGACATTCCTCTGCACAATCAGAAGAAGCATAGCAAGTCAATAACTGGGGTAGTAGAATGTTTAGATGCTTTGCAATTCAAGGTTCGGTTATTGTCATTTGCAGGAATGTTATGGTCAGTCATGGGCAACGGTTAAGATTAACTCTCCACGATCCAAAGGTTTCACATGCTGCCACCTCAATTAAAAAATGTAACCCACTAGAAGAGAATGGTATGACGGCAACGACGGAGAAGAGACTGGCGTGAAGAAGAAGAGATCCCTAAACCTAAGAGCATTCGCGGGTTAATATTCTTGATTTGAAACGGGTTGGTTTTTAAGCTGAAAAGGGTTGATTATTTGAACTGAAATGGGTTACATTTTTTAATTGAGGTGATAGCATGTGAAACCTTTGGATTTGTGGAGAATTAATCTTAACCGTTGTATATGATTGACCATAACATTCCTATAAATGATAATAACCGAACCCGGTCAATTCATCCCCACAATCCACATCACAGGACGAAGTTAATGAGATGCTACAATGTCTTTAAAATCCTAAGGTCCAAAGCAAATGCATCACAAGTGTACAGTATTTTTACCTCTGCTTCCAACAGGTGTATAGGAGATTCAAACTGGTCGACTGAGCAAGCAAGTCAAATATAGAGAACAAAACAGGGGGACTCTTTTCTTATTCTGCTTCTTCTTCTTCTTCTTTTTTTCTTTTTTTTTTTGGAACTTTTGGAAAACCAAAGATCTCTCTATCATAAAATGGAAGCACGGTACCTGTCAACTTAATGCTTGAAAAGTGGATGTTAGGTCCATGCCATGCATGTGGCAAAACCGGAGGTTCGCAAGAGCCACGTTTCTGGTCGTACTTGACAATCTTTTGATTCTTTTTCTTTTCTTTTTGATAAAGAACAAATCAGTTGGCAGTCGTGTGATCCAGGAAAATGACCACCAACTGCTTAAGGTAGTGCAGTTTGAAACACGTTGGCTGCTGATAATTATGTGGCAAACTGCCAGAAAAGAAAAGGGAGCATAAGGTATCGGAACGCTTATCTTTGGACTTGTTGGTTGATGGCCCTTTGGGCCGGCTTAGCTGATGTAACGCCATCAATCAATCTTTTTGTATCAATTCTATTTTGGAAAACTTATTCCGTACGTGTGGCCGGCTATAAGCTTTCATGTCGAGAACAGTACATGTAAACGAAATTTTCTTAGCGGTTTGCGTGAGAACATATTAATCCAAGGGCATGTTTGTTTTCATCATTTTTGTAGGATTTGAATCCTACTTTTATTTTTACAATCTAAACATTACAACATACACGTATTTTTATACAACACTTTATTACTTTTTTTACACACACTAATCCCTTTCAACAACTTTTACACGCATTTTTATACAATTTTAACAACACCTAAATATTCACAAAACCATCAAAATCCTAAAAAAAACATGAAAACGAACATGCCCCAAGTCTTCTCTTCTTTTCTCTTTTGTAAATCTTTTTCTTTGTGCAAAAGTGCTTTTGGAAAACTCTTCCGGTCCAACTTTTATTCAACATGCTTTTCTTTTGTCTTTTATAAATCTTTTTATTCAGACAAGTTGCAGTCTTGTACGGTTGTTTCAGTGGGTATTACATTTTGGTTGGGTTGAAAGTCTACTCATCACGGGGCGCAACCATCATAGAACCACCTCTGCTCTCCCCTCTCCCCTGTCCTGTGTCGAGTTCCCAACTCCTCCACTAAAGGCGTAGTAGTCCCATCATGAACTTCAGAAAATACCTGTTTGTTATCCTACTACAGCATTTGGCTTTAACTTATGCTCAAACAATTCTACGACATCACAATCCCTCTCACCACTCTTCGAGTTTAGATAAGGATGCTCTTCTGAAATTTAAAAAAGGAATTGTGCGCGATCCGACTTTCGCCATTGCTAACTGGGACGAGACTACTGATGTTTGCAACTTCACAGGCGTGACATGTAACAAACACCAGACCCGTGTATCAAAACTCAAGCTGGTTGACACGCAACTTGTAGGGCTGCTATCACCCTTCATTTCCAACCTCACTCGCCTTCATATTTTGCGTATTGAGGGAAATCAATTGTACGGCAGCATCCCGCCTGAATTTTCATCCCTTAGACTTCTCACCTATCTCCGGCTTGCGGATAACAATCTGCAAGGTCCAATACCACAGTCCCTTGGTCTTCTCTCCCGACTTAATTTACTACATATTAAGGGGAGCAATATAAACGGTACACTTCCAACTTCTTTGTTCTCTAACTGCACTATATTATATAATATAGACTTCTCTGGGAACTACCTCACTGGGAACATTCCAGAAGAAATTGGAAACTGTTCAGGTCTATGGAACATCAATTTGTACGATAACAACTTCACCGGACCCCTGCCTCTCTCTTTATCATATATGACTGACCTGACCAACATAGATGTGGAGAACAATCTTCTTTCTGGTGAACTGCCTTCAGAGATTGTAAGGATGCTGCCTAATCTTGCATATCTTCATTTATCACATAATCGTATGAAAAGTCATGATGGCAACATCAATCTTGATCCGTTCTTCATTGCCCTAGGAAACTGCTCTGGACTAATGGAGCTTCAACTCGCTGGCATTGGCCTAGGAGGACAATTGCCCAGCTCCATTGACAGAATTCGCGTCAGCATAAAGTCCATCTTACTACAGGAAAACCAACTCTTTGGATCAATCCCTGCAAATGTAGCAAATCTTTCCCACCTTCTTACCCTGAACTTGACATCCAATCTTCTAAATGGAATTATAGCAGAAGAGATCAGCAGGTTGCCGAGTTTGGAACAGCTGTTCTTATCACATAATGCGTTTGCCGGCGCAATTCCTTCAGCGCTAGCCAAGTTTCCAAGCCTAGGTTTGTTAGACCTATCACACAACAATTTCTCTGGTCTAATCCCAGCAAGTTTAGGAAATTTGACCCGATTACGGTTTCTGTTTCTGAACAACAACCTACTCTCGGGAAAGATACCTCCAACTTTGGGACAGTGCATAGAACTGTACAAGCTTGATTTATCACATAACCAACTGACGGGACCTATCCCTCCAGAGTTGGCAGGTATGCGTGAGATCAGAATCTTTATAAATCTTTCACACAATTGTCTTGAAGGGACTCTGCCAATCGAGCTCAGCAAGATGCGAGATGTGCAAGAGATGGATCTGTCTTCTAATAACCTTACTGGAAGTATCCTTCCTCAGATATCGAGCTGCATTGCGGTGATGAAGATAAATTTCTCAAACAACTATCTTGAAGGGCCTCTTCCAGAATCGTTAGGGGAACTAAGGAACCTGGAATCCTTGGACCTTTCAGAAAAACGCTTATCCGGGACGATTCCTATAAGCCTCGCTAGGATGCAGTCACTTACATAGATAAATCTTTCCTTTAACAACCTTGAAGGAACAATTCCCCCTGGTGGCATCTTCGATTCAGCAACAAATATGTCGTTCTTGCAGACTCAACTCTGCAGACAAGCTTGTAGCAAAATCTCTGGCATTCCAATTTGCAGCACAAAGAGGCGTTTGTTTCATTCAACTGTTTTCTTGATTATATTTGTCTTGGTGATAGTGGTGTCAGCATTTTTATCCATGATATGTTGCGTGATTGGAATTTGGCGCATTAGAGGAATTATTCACTCTGGGAAGATTCAAACTGTCAGAAAGACATCTACACCAGAATTGATCCACAATTTTCCAAGAATTACCCACAAAGAACTATCTGATGCCACCGCAGGATTCGATGATCAGGGACTAATTGGGTCAGGTAGCTACGGGAGAGTCTATAGGGGTGTTCTTTCAGGTGCAACCGCCATTGCCGTCAAGGTGTTGTATTTGCAATCAGGAAACTCAACCAAGACTTTTACTAGAGAGTGCCAAGTCCTTAAGAGGATCCGTCACAGGAACTTGATAAGGATTATAACCGTTTGCAGTCTACCTGATTTTAAGGCTCTTGTTTTCCCGTACATGGTAAATGGGAGCTTGGATAGCTGTCTCTATCCACACTCAAACACAGGTTCGGGATCGACTTTTTCAGATTTGAGTCTTGTCCAGAGGGTGAACATTTGTAGCGATGTAGCTGAAGGGATGGCCTATCTGCATCATCACTCCCCTGCTAGGGTCATACACTGCAATCTAAAGCCGAGCAATGTTCTTCTCAACGAGGACATGACAGCTCTAGTATCTGATTTTGGGATCGCAAAGTTAGTTATGATAGCCGGAGGGGGAAATGGTGGAGCTATGGAAATGGGCAACTCCACTGCGAAACTGTTATGTGGATCAAGTGGATACATTGCACCAGGTACAGATTTCTCCCTCGCCTCTGCATCAAGAAAAAAAACATGAATGATTGAACAAGTAATTTCTTTACTCTTTACTCAATTCGGGATCATGTGGATTGATGCATAGTAAAAAGCTAAAGAATAAAACCCGGCTTCCTTTCAAATGTCTCGAATACGTTTTGTAGAGTAATAAGGATTATGAGCTCCATAGAGGTTATTAACTTCCTTTCAAATGACTTCTCTCTCCTCAATTCACTGGAAGCATTTTCTCCCTGACATTCTGGATTTCCTCCCCAAGTTTCGCAGCAGCAAGGACCCACCAAGTTCATAGTTTCGTTATATGTTTCTTGCCTTAAAAAAAAAAAAAAAAAAAAAACAAGATTATAAAACCAAGACAATAATTGTGAAATCAATAAACTTGTTTGAGCAGCACTGGCAACCTTAGTTTGTTTTATTGTGTAAATTATTATTCTGTAATCGCCCTAGACTTGCATCTTTACCATCAAAATCCCACACTTGCGGTTTATCTGCACTAGGATTTGTTGTGCACTTTCTACCATTTACACTTTTCGATTTGGTTGAAAAGACAAAACTTTTGTAGCATTTCAAAATTTTTCTAACACAGAGTACGGGTTCGGATCAACCACATCCACAAAAGGAGATGTTTACAGCTTTGGCATTCTAGTGCTTGAGATGGTGACTAGAAAAAGACCAACGGATGACATGTTTGTTGGAGGGCTAAGTTTGCAAAAATGGGTAAAGAATCACTTCCTTGGAAGGATGGAAAGAGTGATAGATCTTTCTTTGGTGACTGCTTCAAGAGATGACTCCCACGAAGTGAAGAAAATGTGGGAAGTTGCGATTGGAGAGTTGCTTGAGTTGGGTATCCTCTGCACACAGGAGTCCCCATCAATGAGGCCTACAATGCTCGATGCAGCCGAAGATTTGATCGGCTGAAGAGATACCTTGGCGGGGACACTAGAGCAACCTTCAGCTCTTCTCTTGGAATTCATCTTCCGCTCTTGAGAGATGACTAACAGTTTCTCTTATTATTGTATATGCTTCTAAATGCCATTCAATTTCAGGTTTTTTTCTGCATTGATCATTAAATTTTTTTTGACTCACTACCACATTTTGGGACATTATTCCCCCGCCCCCTCGTACCTGTTGACGCCTCCTACCATCCTCCTAGACCCGTTGTTGCCTCTTGCTGATGTCCTCCACCTACTGCCGCCTCCAACCGTCATAGTTCCGCCGCCCTTCACTTGCTGCCAGACTGTTTTGCTTCATAGCTGACTCTGTCAGCTATCAGCCATTAAGGTTTATGTTTATCGCTTTCCGCCCATTGTGGAGTATTTAAGAATTTTCCGTGTGTTTTTTTATTATTTAGTTGTTCAAGGGAGCTGGATCTACGTTCTTGCTCCTCTAGGGGCAGCAACTACCGCCTTGTAATATGGCTGTTACTCTTCATGGGCTTTTGAGCCTAATTACGGCAGGCTTGGCCGCATGCCGTGCTGCTTCGGGTGCATTCACTGCGGGTTTGCTCACTTTCAGTGGGCCTTCACGCTCACCCCTTGAAGCCTTGTGTCCCCTTTTATGGGCTATAGCCCTTAGGCTTGTTGCTGAACCTTAAGGCAATTTCTGCTATAATTTTTCATGTTTTTAATAAAATGCGTCTTAATTGAAAAAAAAAACAAAAGACGCAGAACAAGTCAATAACTGATGCAGTAGAATATTTAGATGCTTTGCAGGCTAATTCATCCACACATCACAAGACGAAGTTAATGAGATGAAACAATGAATTTTAAATCCCAAGGCCCAAAGCAAATGCATAATGCATGGATTGTCTGTGACATTAAAATTAAGAACGGGTAAACCAAAAGTGCACAGTATTTTAGAACTGCTTCCAACTGGTGTGTAGAAGATTCAAACTGATCGATTGAGCAAGCAAATGAAGTACAGAGAACAAAACGAGGGAATCTTTTCCTATTCTGCTTCTTCTTCTTCTTCTTCTTCTTCTTCTTCTTTTCCTTCCAGTTCTGTCGGGAAACCAAAGATGTCTCTGTCATAAAATGGCAGCACGGTACCTCTCAACTTAGGCTTGAAAAGTGGATGATAAGTCCATGCCATGTATGTGTCAGAATCAGAGGTTCGCAAGTCTCAAGAGCCACGTTTTAGGGGGAACGGATTGCCTCCGAAGGATTATCTGTGCGAAGATCCGAATGAACGGCATAGATTATATTCTACAGATCTAACGGTTGAAAATGGTCCAAGTCATTTAATGAAATTCTCTGGCTTCCCGGCTCGGCTTGCAGCTCAATCTCTTCCAATTTTCTTTTACGCGTGAAGCCTTAGCCCCTCTCGTCAACTCTTTGACTATTCTACAGAGAAACTCACGGGCTGCGGCCATGTCTAGAGTCAAAAGGAGTACCCACCTGATCACCAACTCATCAGTCACCACCACCGCACCACCTCCCCTAGTAATATCATGCGAGCAGTGAGCTGTGCCATATCTGCCTGCTTCAGCTACTCACGAGCGCATTTAAGGCCTTTTTCACCACCCCTGTTTAAAACTCTCTCCCCTAACAACCCCTTATAAACCCCTCCAAACCCCGTGAATTCTCCAACGTAGGAAATTAAACTCCAGCACTCTAAAATCTAAATGTCTACCATGTTCTATATGTTGGAGTTCTATCTTCTCAGCTTCCAGTTACTATCTTCTCTGGACACAAACATGGCAGCACAAGAAATCCTGTCCAGCGCTCCGACCACGATTGTGAGGCCATTGGCCGTCTCCGAAGCCTATGCTTGGAAACATGAAGCTGCCTCATTTTTTATGGTGCCAATACTGAATCGCATCCAGTCCAAACCAATTTGGGTTGAAAAATATGATTACTTCTTCAAAAGCCCAACAGTTACAATCCAACCCACGTAGCATATTTTCAAAAGATAAAATTACTATGTATGCCATGAACAGTTACCTAACGGCCAACGATAAGCCACGGCACCACGCTCTCATTACACTCGTAGCAATTAGGAATAACGTGGAAAAAGGTGGAAAGGACGTCACGAAGCACGAACAAAAACTGTCCACTATTCGGTTAGAGGAAGAAAAAGAAACGTGGGCAAGAGCGCTATAAAAAGAGAAGCTAACGATGAAAACAGTTGGTGATTTCTTATGTGAAAAAATAGCAAAAACTCAGACAAAAGTAAAAGACTAATTTAAGCTTCGGAAGTTCCACATCTGGGACCCGGGTCTTTTATTGTTTTACAAGAAAGAATACGAGAAGATCAAGCTGTATTTCTCTGACGCATTAGCTATAAGTCAACTGATTTATCAATTTCAATCACGAGCCTCCTGTTTTTCCAGCCAGAGAGGTGAATAATTGCTTGCCGAAAAGGGTATAGGCGCTCATCTGCTCCAAGCCGGTACGTGAACTACCACTCACTTGTCTCACCTGGTGTTCTCGTACTGTGCATCCTTAGCTGAACTGAGGAGCGGCAGAGATGACGAAGGAGAAGGAGGTGAGGAGCGGCAAAGGAAGATAGTAAAGGAGGGAGTAGCAGTTTGAGAAGGAGAAAAAAATTGAAGAGGAAGGAGGGACGCGTGGAAGAAAGGGGAAGGGGGCTCAAGCTTAACGTGTAAAAGCCAGGAAAGGATTGAGCTGCAAGCCAATCCAGGAAGCCAGATAATTTTATTAAATGATCTGGACCATTTTCAACCGTTAGATCTGTAGAATATAATCTCTGCCGTTCATTCGGATCCTTCGCACAGATAATCCTTCGGAGGCAATCCGTTCCCCGTTTTAGGTAGTGCAGTTTGAAACACGTTGTGCTGCTGATAATTATGTGGCAAACTGTCAGAAAAGAACAGGGAGAATAAGGTATCAGAACACTTATCGTTAGGAAAAGGTAAATTCATCGACATAATCTGCGACATTGGGTTAGGTTGCTTGGAGGCATGTAAAAACTCCCAATAGATATTATCCAACAGCAGAGGAACCCAGATATCCCCATGTCCACTACGTACTCATGACTCAATTAGAACTGGCCTAGCTAGCGGGAGCCAAAAAGAATAATAAGAACGGGTCAAAGAAAATTAATGAAATAAGTACAAAATACACCATCTCGATTAGTTCAGATTCAGAAATCAAGTCAGGCCGAGCTGTGTGCTGATCCGGAAGGGATTCTCAGAATAGTAGATCTTCGGACGGACTGGGTATGCGTGGTGGTGCTAATTGTGGAGGTGGTGGTGGTGAGCGAGGGTGTCTTTTCTGGGGATCTAGAGCTTCCCAAATTGTCTGCTTGCGCTCCCTACAGTGGCAAAGAGAAGCATATCTTAGAAACCTTAAGAATACAGAACAGATATGGAACTTAACGTTGTAAAAGAAACGAGATTCGCAAAGTTCTATTAATTTGCCAAAAAACTTAGCTCTGAGGCAGGTTGCATAAGCTTAATTTATGGTTGTAAAATCGATGTGAATTCTAAAGTCTGATCACTATTTCATGACTTCTGTTTGGGGAAGTTCGTCTCTTCCAAAGTCTGATAAGCTTTTACAGGTGGTCACTGGTCAGCTAGCCCTTATGCTTTACACCCAAGGAAAGTTAAACAGTAAAAAAGGAACTTGGAGATGGACTCCTAGTCTTACCTTAAGCAGAGTTCTTGATTTGACCATTAATGTATAAGGAGGGGAGAGTCCATGAAAAATGATAAGCAAAATGCGAAAGGTAAATTAGCAAAACGTCAGTGAAAGAATTGAAGAAACCAGTCAGAGAATCGATTTAAGATAGATGTGAATTCCATGTTGAAACAAAAGAAAAGAGGAAGAGAGACAAAAAAGAGTTAAAAGGTGGTTCAGCCTACAATTTTTATATCTCAAGGTGTTTTTAACTTGTATATACAAGAGCCTTTTTATGATACCCAAATTATAAAAACTCGCATTCTTAACCAACGTGAAACTTAGACAATTTATATTCTAACAAGACCCATTTAATTTACATCTCTAATCTCTCTCTCTCTCTCTCTCATGACTTGCCGATGCCTGGACTTCGAGTTGTTAAACCTTAAACCTTAAACATGAAGGCTAGCTTCTTGCTGTTGGAAGTTGGAAACTTGGTTGAACTAAACTTTCTTCAGTTTCCTACTTTCAAGTAGAGATCACAAAGTGAGAGAGAGAAGCAGGAATCGTAGGGCAAGTTGAGGCTGAAATAGCAGCTGGAAGATTCCATTTTCTTTTTTCTTTTTCTTTTTTTTTTTCCCAGTAGATCTCTCAAGAATGCAGCATATGTTAGGTTCATAATCTGTCATATAATATATCTCTTTAGTTCTTTAAGAAGTTGACATTGTTCCAACTGGCTGTGCAAGTGGGCTCTTAATGAGGAGGGAAAAATTAACTTGCTGTATCCAGAATCCTAGATGCAAGGAAATATGATCCACTCTTCCACTGGGAAATGCTTCTGATGACAACGTAGGAGTCACAGCTTGAGAAAGGATGGGTAAAGATATTCATGAATCAGACAGTACCAGTTACACTTATCAGTCTTCACAGCTTTTGTGAGGAGCCGAAGCTCTAGAGCACCCACGAATCCTTTCCATATTTTGTCCTGAATTAGAGTGATCCTGGTGTCTATTAACTTAAAACGCATTATATATATAGCCATCGGATCCAAGCGCAGGATATCTGTGAAAGAAAGTGGGCTGGGCGATATATGTAATTTTGTATCTTCCAATTCTTGTATGTTTCTTTAGCTTTAATATTACTGACCTTTTACCCGAAAAAAAAAAAAAACTTACATAAACCACAACGTCGGTGAAACTGCTGCCAGTTACGGCTCCTTGATGTACAAATGCGAGTCAAGATAAGCACAATAAACCTCACAAGCCACTTGAGCACATGCAGGATTACCACTTAAGAGCGATATTAAGTCCATTAATTAAGGACGACATGGTTAATGTGAAGATTTTACGTTGTTTTATTCAATTGTAACAAGCAAACATGGAAGGAACGTGCCCAAGCTGACCACGATATTCGAGGAGATTGACTCGGTCAATTAGAGTAAATTTTTTTTTTTTTTTTTTTTTTTTTTTTTTTTTTTTTTTTTTTTTTTATCTACGTAGTCAATTAGAGTATTGAAGCTGCTAATTCCGATTAATTTCTACCAAGCGTTGGGCCAATTACATTAACTAATTAACCACTCAAATTCATGAAAATATCTATTTGTTTGCCATCTTATATTACCAAAACTCCACAATTATTACCGGATAAACACGTACGTCGAGATTATTGAATTTGCGAGACAGTGGGGGCATTCTAATTCTTCTGAAAGATCTTACAATATACGTGTCAAGATGATTGAATACAAAAGCAGAATAATTTCAGCTCATCACTTCGCGCCCCCGACCCCCCCCCCCCCCCCGAAAAAAAAAAAAAGCTACACATAAGAATAGAGAGAGTAGCTAGCGAGCCACGATCACACATAGTATTAGCTGCTCGTGTGGAACAGACGATTACAGTCATAGACCGAGCAAAACGTCTGGAGAGCCGTCAGCAACAAGAGCAAGATGACAGCGACAAGCGTGCGGAAGTGCCACACATTTAAACCCCACTGCTTGATGAATTTGTGAGCCTTAACCTTTCCTATTGCATTGTAGTGGCTGTTAACATCCTTAATGACCTTGTCTAATTCAGGTGCATTTGCTACTCTTACGGGCTTGCCCATTCCAGTAAAAATCTTCACAACCTTGTCGTCCTTAATGGACTTATCGCACTTTAGAATTCCCTGATCCTTGAGCACCTTCACATCCTCTGCAGTTTCTATGATCCCATTCATCAAGTCAACATACCGTGCAAAAATCAACGGCTCGGATTCTGGCTTGTGCATTGCTTCGTATGCCACTAGATTTCTGATTACAACCTCTGCGATATTGTTCAGTTTAATGACGGGGAGCTTGAACGTTCTCGTGATAGGGTCAAACCCAATGGCTGTGATGTGTTCAGTGGATAAGAATTTCACTCCAACCTCACAAAGGTCTGATGCTGTAGGAACCAAGACTTCCGCTGGAACATAAACTTTCCAGATAGAGGGTAGACCAAGCTTAGACCATGGAAGCTCACTCAAGCCTTTTACCAGCTCAATGGGTTTTTTAACTGGTGGTGGTATCGGTAAATTTGCAGCCGCATTCAAGCCTTCAGCTGCAATTCGTGTCACTGTTGCCATGCTCTCTGCTCCACCCTCGGCTTCTTCTTCTTCTTTTTTTTCTTCTTCTTCTTCTTCTTTAGGCATAAACCTTGGGCGCCCAAAACTGGGTGACATTAACCTTGAGCAGAGAGAAGAGGGTGACATTACCCTTGCTTTGCTCTCGGATTTTTCTTTATCTTCGGGCGCCCCTTCTTTCGAAGTCTTCTGGGGAGTAATAATCAAGTCGTACAAAAGATCCAACAAATGAAGACACTCTAAAGCTTTGGAATCTGAGTAGTCCTTGGGGAGATCGAATGGAGAGAGTGCTTTACAATAAGCCAACAACATTCGAGGCAGATATATGTCAATCAGAGGCAAGTCCTTATGCTTTGGGTCTGAGGATTTCCCGAGCAAGATAGATAAGGAACCTTTCAGCACAAGCATTGGAATTTGGTTCTCGAGCATCATCATATCTCTGAGGATTCCATCCTGGGCCAACCTCGTTCCTCCAGGGTCAATTAAGCCCCTCAAACTATACGACGAATTTCGAACATCTTGAGCGATGCCATGGCGACAAAGCAAACCAAATAAAAAAAGACTGTCAATCGCCATTATGCATGCTATACGACAGTCGCTAAGACTCAAGTATATCTGGTAACAAGCACGGATAGATGGCATTAACCTCGCGAGTTCGTGGATAAGTTCTTGAAACTCGATGCAGCTTCGAAATCCCTTGAGAATTCTCTTTGCTATTGTGAGCTTGTACATCTGCATGGATCCAAGGTCGGACCGATGATGATGAAATGGTCCTAGTCCTACTACCTGAGGGCTGTAAGCATCTGGATTGGAAACGCTGACAGAGTTGGGCACTTTGAAGACACAAATGGGAGCGTCAAATTCAGGGCTAGAGAAGATGTTATTGATGTGAGTGACAAATGAATCATCGGGTTGATCAATACAAGTGACAAATGGATCTTGATTTTCATCAATCGGAGAGTGAAGTGGATTTTGCTGTTGGTCGATCGCAGAGACAAATGGATCTTGCTTTTGATCAATAACAACGATCAACGGATCTTGCTGTTGATGAAGGTTTGAACTTGAGGCCATGTTGGTTGGGTTGGCTACTATTTGCAAGTTAGTTCGCAACGCAACTTACGCAAGGGATACACAAAGCGCAAGCTCTTAGTTTCAATTTATAGACCAATTTTTAATAGAATCGTCGACTTGGCTACATCATGGACGCAGACCTTCTCTGTCTCTCTCTCTCTCTGCGTCTCTCTTGTTTAATTAGCTCGCTGGTCTTAATTGCGAAATGGATACAATATGAGTGGTGCCGATGGAGACCTCTAGGGTGTCGAAGCGATGTAGAGTAGAGACAACGAAGGAAGTTTGTGATAATGGGGCCCAAAAAAAAAAGTGGGAGCCACAGGGCGGCTGTGCTAAGTTTATGACCATTGACAAGTTGGGGTTCTATGGCGGCTAGAAGTTTGTCTGGCCAGTGCATTGGCTAGCCACCGGCGATCTACGATCTACTTGGTGCATTGTTCGCCGGGGACTTGCAAGAGAACTGAGGAGACCAGGAGATAGAGGGGGTAAGAGACGAAGGAAAACGAAAAGAGGGAGGATGTAACGCCGGGCCCAAACTCCAAAGTAAAGATTTCCGTATGAAACAAGGGTTTTTTACTGTAGCTAATCATTTATCTACGCCCTCAATATTTCAAAACTAATCGGTACAACTTTAGCAAAATATTCATAAACCACAAAAAGCCCAAAAATATCAATCCAAACCCTAAAATTTACATTAACATATCCAATATTTTCAATATCGATAAAGATCTTCCAAAAGAATTACAATAACGACTTCTCTAAAAATATTCTTACAAAACACGTCTTCCAAATATTAATCTATTTGAAGCTTCTCGAACTCCTTTAATTCTGTCAACTCTAAAAAATATGAGAATAAGTGAGGAGCTACGACTAGCTCAGTAAGTAGCAAATCAATAAGGGTTAGGTAAAAGAAAATTTTATCACAATAACCGAAATCCAAAATAAAACACCGATGAGGCATACCAAAATCAAAATATAAGTTTGTAACAAAAAATATCCAAGGCCACACAATATAGGGAAATCACAATGGTCACACAGACCCCAATGGTTACACAGACCCCAATGGTCACGCAGACCCCAATGGTCACGTAGACCTCCAGGCCACAAAGACCTCCAAATACCACGAGGGGTATCAAATTGGTCACACAGACCATAAGATATATCACTAGCGCAAGGATAATTTTCATAGTATGCTCACTAAAACAAGTTATAAATATTTTAATTGAGTTTCACGAAATCTTGACAAATCACTCTTTTACCCAAAATTTGTTCAATTCCCTAAATAGTACATCAAAAACAAAATAAAATACGGTACACATTTAAAAATCTCATTGAAGAACTGCTTACCTCAAACGCTTAACCAATCTTTAAAGTTTCTTTAATAATTGTCGAACAATCTCTCGGAACCTAGTAGCACCACCTCAATCCAAATTTTTGGTCTCTAATATACATTATCTGCGACCATTTATTAACCTCAATCTCTTCAACTTTTAAAATTCAAACATATCTAGATCCATCACTTTTAAATTCAAATATAAAATCTATATCCATATCTTTCAAATTCAAACATAAAAAGAAATCTTTATCCATATCTTAACCTTTAAAATTCAAACTTATGATCAAATCTCTATCCAAACCTTTAAATTCAAATATAGATCACATCTCTATCTCAACATCTTTAAATTCAAAAATATGATTCAACTTCTATCCAAAAATCAAAAATAGAATTAAGCCATATCTCTTTGTTTAAAATTCAAATTACTCACTTAACACGTTTTTTGGGACGGAGTATTACATCATAGCATAGGTTTATGATTTTGTAGACTATTAGGAAGATTTTGATTGAAGTCATGGCATAGGTTGTGATAATTGGTAAGTCTTTTGATTTTCAAAAGGATTTCGATTGAAGTAGGATTATAATTTTAAATTTGAAAGAGATTTAAGTCTTGATCTTTTTATTAAGGATGACAGCTAAAGTTGTAGGCTGGATTCGAGAATATTGATGTTGATTGTAGTTTAGGCTTGGATATTATATGAGCTTTGGGTTTTAGGCTTGAATTGTTTTAATGAAAAAATTGTGAAATCAGAGTGCGCAGCAGAAGCGTGAATGATTTGTGATTTGGTTTGTTAATGGATTTATTCTTTGTGGAAGGTGCCGCAAATTTCGGGGACAAAATTTCTTTTAAGGAGGAGAGATTGTAATACCCCGTCCCAAAAAACGTGTTAAATGAGTAATTTGAATTTTAAACGAAGAGATAGGGCTTAATTCTATTTTTTATTTTGGATAGAAGTTGAATCGTATTTTCGAATTTAAAGGTGTTGAGATAAAGATGTGATCTATATTTGAATTTAAAAGTTTGAATAGAGATTTGATCCTAGTTTGAATTTTAAAGGTTAAGATATGGATAAAGATTTATTTTTATGTTTTAATTTGAAAGATATGGATACAGATTTTATATTTGAATTTAAAAGTGATGGATCGAGATATATTTGAATTTTAAAAGTTGTAAAGATTTAGGTTAATAAATGGTCGCAGATAATGTATATTAGAGACCAAAAATTTGGATTGAGGTGGTGCTACTAGGTTATGAGAGATTGTTCGACAATTATTGGAGAAACTTTAAAGATTGGTTAAGCGTTTTGAGGTAAGTAGTTATTCAATGGGATTTTTAAATGTGTACCGTATTTTATTTTGTTTTTGATGTACCATTTGGGGAATTGAACAAATTTTGGGTAAAAGGGTGATTGTCGAGATTTCGTGAAATTCAATTGAAATATTTATAACTTGTTTTAGTGAGCATAGTATGAAAATTATCCTTGCGTTGGTGATATATCTTTGTAGTCTGTGTGGCCAATTTGATACCCCTCGTGGTATTTGGAGGTTTTTGTGGCCTGGAGGTTAGTGTGACCGTTGAGGTTTGTGTGACAATTGGTGATTTCCCTATATTACGTGCCTTGGATATTTTTTGTTACAAACTTATATTTTGGTTTTGGTATGGCTCATCGGTGTTTTATTTTGGATTTCGGTTATTGTGATAAAATTATCTTTTCTCCAACCCCTATTGATTTACTACTTACTGAGCTAGTTATAGCTCCCCACTTATTCTCATATTTTTCAGAGTTGACAGAATTAAAGGAGTTCGAGGAGCTTCAAATAGATTTGTATTTTGAAGAGGTGTTTTGCAAGAGTATTTTTGGAGAAGTCATCATTGTAGTTCTTTTGGGAGATCTTCATCAATATTGAAAATATTGGATATGCTAATGTAAATTTTAAGATTCGGATTGATATTTTTAGGCTTTTTGTAGTTTATGAATATTTTGTTAAGATTATACAAATTAATTTTAAAATATTGAAGACCTCAATAAATGATAACTATAGTGAAAAAGTCTTATTTTATACGGAAATCTTTCACTTTGAAGTTTATCCTAAGACGTTACAGATGAAGAACGCAATGGAAGTTTCAGTGGCATTTTCGCTGGCTCAAGAGTCGAGACAAACAGGTCCGAAAGAAGTTGCACGCCAAGCCAAAGGATGACAACCGAGTCGCGTTCCTTGGGGGTGCTGCAATTTGACCCAGTGGGTCAGTCTTCTAAACTTGTTGAGTTTTAAATCGCTATCTTCTGTGACGTGAGGACAGAAGCTAGTTTTGAATTTGGGAATGCATGCAGACAGAATGTAGTAGACTTACGCGATTGGGGAACTTGACGGATGAGTGAAAACGCTTGGCTCATCAAGAATAGTAATACAAAATTCCAGCGAAATCATTAGGATAATGAATGCGTACTGCTCGTGCCACGAGGGTGGCAGTCTGGTGGTTCGGCCCACGGGTGATGTGTCGCTCCCATTCAACAGGGGATGAATATTCGGCCCACGGGTGATGTGTCGCTCCCATTCAACAGGGGATGAATATCCGTCCCATTAAGGGTGTTTATTTGTGAAAATTTTAGAGAATATTTTTGAAATTTTGAGAATTTTAATTTTATTAAAATTTATTGGAGTTTGTGAAAAGTGAAGTATGTATATGTAAAAGTTAAAAATTTTGAAATGTGTTTGTTTTATTAGAAATTTCTATGCCTCAAAATATTGAAAAACAAACGGTACCTAAATTATTGGTACGGAATAGAATAAATACATTATTTATTATTTAAATTATATTTTTTAATAATTTATACTATTTAGTAATTTAATATGAATAATATTTAATTGATATTAGGGTAAAATATAAAGTTTGATATGATCTTAATCTTGATATTATGAAAATTTACTATTTATGTCGAAAGTTTAAAGAAGAAATAGATTTTTATTAATTGAATTATATTTTTCATATCTAATCTAAACCTTTAAGTATGGTCCTAGACAACAATAAAAAAGTAGGGTCTTTGACAAGTAAAGACTATTGTAGTAGTTTCTAAGTAGGATAGGCAACCCTTAATAGCTGCCTTTCTATCCTTTTCTGTTTCGGAAAAAACAAAGAGTTAATGATCATTTTTGTCTTTGGATTTTTATTACTTTTAAAAATTCGTCCTTAGATTTTTGCATTTATCATCTATAGTCTCTGGATTTTATAATGTTGTCAAAATGGTCATTTCGTCCACTTTCGTTAGTGAATTGCTCACTCAACTAACGTCCTATATCTTATGACTAAACAAAAATGACACGTGTAAAAAATTTTATTTAAAAATGTCACTTTTAAAAAAGTAATAATAATAATAATAACAAAAAAATTCTTAATTTATTTCTTCCTTTTTTGACTTTTTTATTTATTTTATTGATGTGGCGCAATAAAATTGACGTGGCATTTTTAAATAGATTTTTTACACGTGTTATTTTTCAGTTGTTCATGACGTGTAAGACCGTTAGTTGACTAAGCAATTCATTAACGGAAGTAGACGAAATAATCATTTTGACAACAATAAAATTTAGGAACTATGTATGATAAACGTAAAAACCTAGAGATAAATTTTTAGAAGTGATGAAATCTAAAGTCGAAGATGGCTATTAGCCCAAAAACAAATACGCAGTGGTTGTGAGAGTTAGTTGGAAAGTCAAATATTGGACCAAGTTGATAATTAATCGACGCGCATTTTCGCTGTAGCCCGATACTGCTAACTGCTTTTCTTTTATCGGCCTTTGTTCTCTGGGTCTTTACAAATTGGTCAAATTTGTCAAGACCCACGACCAGCCCATGCGAGCCAACTTGCTGCCCAGCCCAGAAATTTGGTTTCTTCTTATTTATTTATAAATTGAGGTTTCTGATCCGGTTAACAACTTAACAGAGCTAATCTTCGAGTGGTTTTTGACTTAAAATCAAGTCAAATTTGAATTTTAGTCCTTAATTTTTACACTCTTTTACAGATTAGCCCTTCGATTTTAAATATTAAAATTTCACTGCCTAACTATCAAATTTGGACAAAAACATCATTGCATTAGTCAATCCTGTTGACGACAACTATTAACACTTAAGCAAGCTATGCACATGACGTTGAACTAATCTATGTGAGTGACCATTTAAGTTGGGTTTATGGCAAAACGGCTTCGTCTGTCTCACTGCTAAATTCTAACCCAAAACGACATCACTTCTCTTAGTTTTTTCAAAAGTTGTCGTCTTGATTTTTTCATAGACCCGAGCGAGCCAAGTGTCATTTTGCGCATATTTCTCCCGATTTTGAGCTGAGTGAACCTGGACTGGAGAATCGAAGACATAACTTATATTCTCGATTGAACCCTAGATAATCTCTAGATACCGGCCTCTTCAAAATTGAGAGTAAGAAATAGAAAGTCAATTCGGAGGAAGACGGCTTTGGCGGAAAGAACGATAGCTCATGAGCCCTCGATTTTGTCGTATGTTGACTCCGACCAAACCCCAATTGAAATTGCAGATTTCAATCTCGGCTCTGATTCTTCCGTTTTCTCTCACTTCCAAGCAGGCTGAAGCTTGTCAAGTGGATAAGAAGAAAATTTATTTCTACTGTGTCTTCTGTTTATTTAATGACAGTGGCCAATCTTCTTCCAGAAGAGGGAACTTAGCACCCCGGCCGCCGCTCCTCGCTCTCTCTCTTTCTATTTCTATTTATTACTCTCTTATTTTGGTGCGCTTGGATATCGGCCTCTTCATTTCAAACACCTAAGACACATTCTCTGGATATCATCTTACAGCCAATGAAATTAAAGTGGGAATCTGACAATCTATTCGAGCTATAGGTGATACGGTGATAACCCAAGCACTGGCGGAACCAAGAATACAGTCGAAGGGAGTCAAATTCCTAAAAAAAGATGACAAAAAAAAAATTACTACGTAATGTAAAAAAATATCTTAGAGTTAAAATATAAAAAATGAAAGACTAAAAATAATAAAAATATTAAAATACATATATCGTACTATTTGATGATACTGAGAGGTAATAATTGAATCCTACGAGACTGCATATTCTAAAAACGTTGTAAAATAACTTCGTTTTTAATAGTTTCAAAAATTTTCCTTTCGATGTATACTACCAAACTATCATTCATCTATTTGTCTCTCATCTTATTACGTAAGTCGGTTTTAATTAACTTCATTGCAGAGAACATTCTCTCAACGGTTGTAGTCGCAACTGGTAAGACCAATGCCAACTCAATCAGCTGATAAACCAATGAATATAGAGTATGCTTTTTTGTCTCAATTATCTTCACAACAAGACTTCCAATATCTTGAAGCTCAGAAAAAACATCATGACTTCTCACATCATAAATGTAGTTTCGAAGTTGATCTCTCAGTATAACACGATCAATTCCTGATAAATCTTCTAGATAAAACTCAGCAAGATGAAATAACTTCACATGATCAAACGTTGAGAATGAGCTTCTTGGATCAAGACATGCTATACAAAATATCTTTATAATTTTTTACTATTATATTTTTTATATGGTTAAATTTTTCATTTTGCTAAATCAAAATATTAATTTTTATCCAAATTATATACACTACGAGTTTAAAGTGTAAACAGACAGTAGTTAATAGAGAAAATATCACAAAATTGATAATTTATGTATAATATGTCTATATTATAATAGTCTATGGAAAAAATTTGTAATTATTTTAAATGTTATATATTTAATCGTGTTGTGACATTGTCAGAATTTAGAAGATTAAATGGCCTAATAGTAAAAATAAAAAATAAAAACAAAAATTAAAAGAGAGTAAGTGGTACAAAAACCGAATTGGAGAGAGACTAAGAGCATATTCCGCATGAAAAGCATACAATGAGTTCATATGTGGCAAAAGGCAACGATATTTTAGGATGTAGAAGTCCTCTTTTAAAAAGAAGGGAGTCAGTCGGCATTCAGAAATATGTTGGGGGGCGAGCGCGCAGTTGGGGCATAGGGGGCTGCTGGGCTAAACACTTTGGGAAAAAAAAAATTTCAAAGAATTTTCAGGCGATGGGGGGCGGCTGCCCCCCATTGTCCCTGTGTAGTTCCGCCCCTGAGCCCAAGGGACAATGTAACCAAAATGAAATCCTTCTGGGCTAAGAGGGAGAATGAGCCACACGAAAAATTGTCTCCTTAGCCAACGAAAATTTTTACCCTAGAAGGCTGAGAATAGTAAGTCATTTTCTAAATTTTTCAACGATTTGTCGGTAATTCCCATCTCTATCCTTGGTTAACTCAAAACATCCAATCACCTCTTGTATAATGGTAAAAAAAGTAGAGCCTTATATTTATAAAAAGAGGAACCACAGGTCTCAAATTAAAAAAAATAATAATATTGAAGCACGAGTCTAAATTCCAAAATGACATAAAACACAAGTATGTTATATACAATTTTTCCCCTGTTTTTAATATTTCTATTGACAAGGATAAATTAGAACTATTACAAAATATTCTTTAAATTTTTAAGTATCAACCAAACATTGTATGCTCACTTTCAAAGAGTTACCTAAAATCAATGAGAGTGAACAAAAAAGGCTATAGGTTTTTCGTGATCTACAAAGGCTTAAATAAAGCCCTAATTAAGAATAAATAAAAGCGTGTTTTTTTTTCTAAGCAAAGATAATATATTAAAAACCGAGAAGTATACAGCCAATACAAAATAGAAAATCGACTAAAAGACTTACGAAAAACCTAAAAGGACCAAAAGGCCCTACAATAATCGACATAAGAGCCGGGACCACCAACAGCCACAAGGGCCATGAAACAACCAGAACCACAAACTGGCCACAAGAGTCAAAACACAATACAAACACAAACCAGTCACGAGGACCGGAACACAATACAAACACAAACCGGTCACAATGACCGGAACACAACAAAACCACCACACGAGGTGATGGCAGCTTCCATTGGAGGAGGGGCAAACCGAGCAACAATCCGACTCCTTCAAGGCGATCTTCAGGCAATGACTGGCTACACATAGGGGAGGAGGAGAAAGGGTAACTGCAGGCGGCACAAAACAGTGGCAACAAAGAGATTCACCGGAGAAAAACGGCCGGAACAGTCCACCAAACGGAGAAAGGCGGCAGGGGTGACAGGAAGCAAAAACGTCGAGCCCCTAGGCGGCACACACGCACAAGGTCGCGCGTGACCTCTAGACAATGGCAAAGGGAGGCTGGACGAAGACAGCAGAGACTGCCGGGGGGGCTAAGCACGGTGGGGCAGAGTTAGACCTCCAAAAAACGTGCAAAACAGCAAGAGGGGGGCAAAAGAGATCGAGCGTGAGGGCTCATGCACCGCCCGATTGCCGCCACTCTTGGCCAGAGCTGGATGCCGGGAGGAGAAAAAGCTCACCACGAGGGTCGTGCACACTAAAGACCACCGGAGAGGTCGGTATCTAACCTCCAAAACAAGCAAAGAAAGAGCACAAAAAAAAGTCAGAAAACTAAGAAAAAGAGAACCTCCGGCCACCAGGAGCGTAGCTAGAGGAGAGGAGAGGGAGGGGAGGTGCTCCCCAGGGCAGAGACGAAGAGGTCGGTTTCAAGCAAAAGGGGGAGGGGGTTCTAGAGAGAGGGAGGAGTCTCTCTCTCTAGAACGCGAAGACGTTGGCCTTGGAAGGTTTAAATAAAAGCGTGCTTAAAGGCTCATAATGGGAGCCCAACTTTTAAACGAAGGCGCAGAAGGATTGGAAGCCGTAGCCAAAATGACAATCTCTTCGCGCAAAAAGCAAAAAGAGAAGATGGAGGTAAGGGAGTTTATACCGGAAGCATTGTTTTCGGCCATGTTTGACGTTAGGCGAGGGCAATTAGTCAGAAGAAGCAAGTTGAATTATCATCCCCATTAATCCATCTTAACTTGCTCCTTCTCCTAACAGGTAAGATCTCAGAATATCTGACCAAACTCCGCAGTGGTATACGCATGTACGAGTGGGTCAAAGTTTCAAGCTTTAGGACTTTGGAAGGCCAGGAAACATAGAGTGAAAACCTTTTGGGAAAACACACAGGAAACAAATATACACGTAAAAAAATTTGAAATTTTTACGAGTAATTTGATTTCTCTGAAAATAAGAGCAGAACTGTGCTATAAAGATCAGAGCACATAAAGAGTTGTAACTGACATGCTCGTATATAGCTATTTTGCAGCAATGAATATCTCAGAAGGGGCCAGACGAAATCCTCCCAGAAATGTCAACTGCAAGTCTGCAACTCTCTTTCTGTACTAAAGGTAGTCCCATCCTAGAAGCTCACCAAACTTAATAGCCATAGACCCATCAGGCAAGTTGCAGTCTTAGGCAGATTATTAAAATGTCAACTGCCACTTCCAATTCTCTTTTTGAGTGTGAACACTCAGATTTCTACATCCTCTGTGACTGCATGCGTCCACTATAGAGCGAATGACAACTAAAGCTGGGGTCTGAGGCTTGCAATGCACCCGTCCCACTGGAAGAAGAATGCCATCCACCAATCTCTTTGCATCAATTCTTATATGGTTGCCTCAGTGGGTATTCCATTTTGGTTGAGTTGAAAGTCTACTCATCACGGGGCACAACCATCATTGAAAAGATAGGAATATTCTTTTAGTTCTTTCTGCAGATAATTTCCAGTATTGAATGTTTCGCGCCCAAGGATCTATTTCCCCTCACTAAAACCTCCCTTTCAGTGTCATTCACTTAACATAACCACCTCTGCTCTCCCCTCTCCTGTGTCGACTATCGAGTTCCCAACTCCTCTACTACTTTCATTGCGTTTGTTGTATTAGGAAGCAATGTCAAAGTAGGAAAAGCAGAGGTAATATTCTCAGCCACTTCCGTCATACCCATCATGAACTTCATAAAATATTTGTTTCTTATCCTACTACAGCATTTGGCTTTACCTTCTGCTTGTACAATTCTGGGACATCACAATCCCCCTCACCACTCTTTGAGGTTAGATAAGGATGCTCTTCTGAAATTCAAAGAGGGACTAGTGCTCGATCCGACTTTCGCCCTTGCTAACTGGGATGAGGCTACTGATGTTTGCAACTTCACGGGCGTGACATGTAACAAACACAAGACCCGTGTATCAACACTGAAACTGGTTGGCACTCAACTGGTAGGGCCGCTATCACCCTTCATTTCCAACCTCACTCGCCTTCATACTTTGCGTATTGAGGGAAATCAATTGTACGGCAGCATCCCGCCTGAATTTTCATCCCCTAGACATCTCACCTATCTCCGGCTTGCGGATAACAATCTGCAAGGTCCACTACCAGAGTCCCTTGGCCTTCTCTCCCGACTTAATTTACTACATATTAAGGGGAGCAGTATAAACGGTACACTTCCACCTTCTTTGTTCTCCAACTGCACTTTATTACATAATATAGACTTCTCTGGGAACTCCCTCACTGGGAACATTCCAGAAGAAATTGGAAACTGTTCAGGTCTATGGAACATCAATTTGTACGACAACAAATTCACCGGACCCCTGCCCCTCACTTTATCATATATGACTGAGCTGACCAACATAGACGTGGAGAACAATCTTCTTTCTGGTGAACTGCCTTCAGAGATTGTAAGGATGCTGCCTAATCTCGCATATCTTCATTTATCATATAATCGTATGAAAAGTCATGATGGCAACACCAATCTTGATCTGTTCTTCATTGCCCTTGGAAACTGCTCTGAACTAAAGGAGCTTGAACTTGCTGGCATCGGCCTCGGAGGACAATTGCCCAGCTCCATTGACAGAATTCGCGTCAGCATAAAGTATATCTTACTACAAGAAAACCAACTCTTTGGATCAATCCCTGCAAATGTAGCAAATCTTTCCCACCTTCTTACCCTGAACTTGACTTCCAATCTTCTAAATGGAACTATAGGAGAAGAGATCAGCAGGTTGCCGAGTTTGGAACAGCTGTCCTTATCACATAATGCGTTTGCCGGCGCAATTCCTTCAGCGCTAACCAAGTTTCCAAGCCTAGATTTGTTAGACCTATCACACAACAATTTCTCTGGTCTAATCCCAGAAAGTTTAGGAAATTTGACCCGATTACGGTTTCTGTTTCTGAACAACAACCTACTCTCGGGAAAGATACCTCCAACTTTGGGACAGTGCATAGAACTGTACAAGCTTGATTTATCACATAACCAATTGACGGGACCTATCCCTCCAGAGCTAGCAGGTATGCGTGAGATCAGAATCTTTATAAATCTTTCACACAATCGGCTTGAAGGGACTCTGCCAATTGGGCTCAGCAAGATGCGAGATGTGCAAGAGATGGATCTCTCTTCTAATAACCTTACTGGAAGTATCTCTCCTCAGATATCGAGCTGCATTGCGGTGACGAAGATAAATTTCTCAAACAACCATCTTGAAGGGTCTCTTCCAGAATCGTTAGGGGAACTAAGGAACCTGGAATCCTTGGACCTTTCAGAAAACCGCTTGTCTGAGACGATTCCTATAAGCCTCGCTAGGATGCATTCACTTACATATATAAATCTTTCCTTCAACAACCTTGAAGGAACAATTCCCCTCGGTGGCATCTTCGATTCAGCAACAAATATGTCGTTCTTGCAGACTCAACTCTGCAGACAAGCTTGCAGCAAAATCTCTGGCATTCAAATTTGCAGCACAAAGAGACGTTTGTTTCATTCCACTGTTTTCGTGATTATATTTGTCTTGGTGATGGTGGTATCAGCATTTTTATCCACGATATGTTGCGTGATTGGAATTCGGCGCATTAGAGTCATTATTCACTCTGGGAAGACTCAAACTGTCAGAGAGACATCTACACCAGAATTGATCCACAATTTTCCAAGAATTACCCAAAAAGAACTATCAGATGCTACCGCAGGATTCGATGATCAGAGACTAATTGGGTCAGGTAGCTACGGGCGAGTCTACAGGGGTGTTCTTTCAGATGGAACCGCGGTTGCAGTCAAGGTGTTGCATTTGCAATCAGGAAATTCAACCAAGAGTTTTAATAGAGAGTGCCAAGTCCTGAAGAGGATCCGTCATAGGAACTTGATAAGGATTATAACCGCTTGCAGTCTACCTGATTTTAAGGCTCTTGTTCTTCCGTACATGGCAAATGGGAGCTTGGATAGCCGTCTCTATCCACACTCAAACACGGGTTCGGGATCAAGTTTTTCAGATTTGAGTCTTGTCCAAAGGGTAAACATTTGCAGCGATGTAGCTGAAGGGATGGCCTATCTGCATCATCACTCCCCAGCTCGGGTAATACACTGCGATCTAAAGCCGAGCAATGTTCTTCTCAACGAGGACATGACAGCTCTAGTATCTGATTTTGGGATCGCAAAGTTAGTTATGATAGCCGGAGGGGGAAATGGTGGAGCTATGGAAATGGACAACTCCACTGCGAATCTGTTATGTGGAGCTATGGAAATGGACAACTCCACTGCGAATCTGTTATGTGGAGCTATGGAAATGGGCAACTCCACTGCGAATCTGTTATGTGGATCAATTGGATACATTGCACCAGGTACAGATTTCTCCCTTGCCTCTGCATCAAGAAAAAGAACACAAAAGCAAAAACAAGTAATTTCTTTCATTTTTACTCAACTGGGGCTGATATGGATCGAGTAAAAAGCTAAAGAATACACCCCCGGCTTCCTTTCAAATGTCCGAATACATTTTGTAGAGTAAAAAGGATTATGAGCTCCACAGAGGTTATTAACTTCCTTTCAAATGACTTCTCTCTCCTCAAGTCACTGGAAGCATTTTCTCCCTGACATGCTGGATTTCCTCCCCAAGTTTCACACCAGCAAGGACCCAACAAGTTCATAGTTTCATTAAATGTTTCTTGCCTGAAAAAAAAAAAAAACTGCATACGTCATGCATAAAACAACTGCAATATGAATAACCACATTAATAAACTACGACAACAATTGTGAAATCAATAGAAATGTTTTGAGCATCGTGGTTTTATTGTGTAAATTATTATTCTGTAATCGCCCTAGACTTGCGTCTTTACCATCAAAATCCCACACTACCGGTTTATCTGCACTAGAATTTGTTGTTGTGCACTTTCTACCATTTACACTTTTCGATTTGGTAGAAAAGACAAACTTTTGTAGCATTTCAAAATTTTTCTAACACAGAGTACGGGTTCGGATCAATCACATCCACGAAAGGAGATGTTTACAGCTTTGGCATTCTAGTGCTTGAGATGGTGACTAGAAAAAGACCAACGGATGACATGTTTACTGGAGGGCTAAATCTGCAAAAATGGGTAAAGAATCACTTCCATGGCAGGATGGAAAGAGTGATAGATCTTTCTTTGGTGGCTGCTTCAAGAGATCACTCCCAAGAAGTGAAGAAAATGTGGGAAGTTGCGATTGGAGAGTTGCTTGAGTTGGGTATCCTCTGCACACAGGAGTCCCCATCAATGAGGCCTACAATGCTTGATGCAGCCGATGGTTTGGATCGGCTGAAGAGATACCTTAGTAATGCAAATCGAGGTATTTTGTCACTTCCTAGTGGCCCAATTATACAAGACTTAAAGCCAAACATTTCAAGGAAGTGCTCAATGGACTAATCTGAGAGAGATGGGATGATACTACCAAGACCGAGATGGGTACCAATAATAATCAAGGCTTAGTTCATGTCATCAGTTGCACCTCGGGTAACTATCCCGGGTAACCTGCACCTCGGGCCGAAGTACTTGCACATCGGGCGTCTGCACAAGTGCTTACACCTTGGGCATCTACACTACTTGGTACTTCGGGTGTTTACATGTCGGCTAGAACAAAGGCGGGACGTATCTGGCAAAGTCTGGATTTTGAGGAGCATTTGAATTTCCTTTTCAAATGCTGGCTTCTCCTTATTTTTAGCCGGATTATTTTAGGAATGTTTATCTTCTTTCAAAAACTTGATTTTTAGGAGCATTTGAATTTCCTTTTCAAATGTTGGCTTCTCCTATTCTTGGAAGACTTTTAAGAGTATTTAATTTCTTTCAAATTTGAGTTAGTTTCCTATTCTTGGAGGGATGTTCCAAGTATATTTATTGGGCCTTTTGGGCGTAGAGAACAACAACTTTGAGATTAATATTATTTGAGATGTCTTTTAATTCTCTTTGGTTCTTTGAGAACTACTCGAACTTATCGGGATTTTCCGTGGCATTCATCTCGACTTATCAAATGGAGTTCCACCATCGTTTGTGGTGTCTTCCTTATACCGAGGTTCTTTTTTGTCATAAACAACGGGTCGAGTTTTCATTGAATCTGTCCTAGAACGATATTGGGTTCCCTATTGTTGTTGGGTCTCTTTACTCTAGACGAGGTTCACATCACTTAGTGGGGACACTACAGCAACCTCACCTCTTCTCTTGGAATTTCATCTTCCACTCTTGGAGATGACTAACAGTTTCTCTTATTATTGTACATGCTTCCAAATGCCATTCAATTCCAGGTGTTTTTCTGCATTGATCATTCAGAAAGTTTTGACTCAATATCACATTTTGGGACATTCTTCTACACAATCAGAAAAGCAGAACAAGTCAATAACTGGTGCAGTAGAATGTTTAGATTCTTTGCAGTCCAATTCATCCGCACAGCACAAGAAGAAGTTAATGAGATGCTACAATGACTTTAAAATCCTAAGGTCCAAAGCAAATGCATAATGCATGGGTTGTCTGTGTCATAAAAATTAAGAACGTATAAACCACAAGTGCAGAGTATTTTTACATTTGCTTTCAACCGGTGTATAGTAATAGGAGATTCAAACTGGTCGATTGAGCAAGCAAATGAAATACAGAGAACAAAACAGGGGGAATCTTTTCTTATTCTGCTTCTTGTCTCCCCCCCCCGGCTGTTAGTTCTTTCGGAAAACCAAAGATATCTCTGTCATAAAATGGCAGCCCGGTACCTCTCAACTAAGGCTTGGACAGTGGATGATGGGTCCATGCCATGGTGCCACTCATACTAGACAATCTTTTCTATAAAGAATAGGCAGTCGTGTGATCTATGACAATGACCACCAACTGCTTGAGGTAGTGTAGTTTGAAACACGTTGTGCTGCTGATAATTATGTGGCAAACTGTCAGAAAAGAAAAGGGAGAATAAGGTATCCGAACACTTATCTTTAGAGAAGTCTTCCACTCAAGTGATAATATTATAACAAATTTCCTTGAGAAATCCCACACTTCCGGTTTATCTGCACTAGAATTTGTTGTTGTGACCATTTACACTTTTCGATTTGGTAGAAAAGACAAACTTTTGTAGCATTTCAAAATTTTTCTAACACAGAGTACGGGTTCGGATCAATCACATCCACGAAAGGAGAAGTTTACAGCTTTGGCATTCTAGTGCTTGAGATGGTGACCAGAAAAGACCAACGGATGACATGTTTACTGGAGGGCTAAGTCTGCAAAAATGGGTAAAGAATCACTTCCATGGAAGGATGGAAAGAGTGATAGATCTTTCTTTGGTGGCTGCTTCAAGAGATCACTCCCAAGAAGTGAAGAAAATGTGGGAAGTTGCGATTGGAGAGTTGCTTGAGTTGGGTATCCTCTGCACACAGGAGTCCCCATCAATGAGGCCTACAATGCTCGATGCAGCTGATGATTTGGATCGGCTGAAGAGATACCTAAGCGGGGACACTACAGCAACCTTCACCTCTTCTCTTGGAATTTCATCTTCCACCCTTGGAGATGACTAACAGTTTCTCTTATTATTGTACATGCTTCCAAATGCCATTCAATTCCAGGTGTTTTTCTGCATTGATCATTCAGAAAGTTTTGACTCAATATCACATTTTGGGACATTCTTCTGCACAATCAGAAAAGCAGAACAAGTCAATAACAGGTGCAGTAGAATGTTTAGATTCTTTGCAGTCCAATTCATCCGCACAGCACAAGAAGTTAATGAGATGCTACAATGACTTTAAAATCCTAAGGTCCAAAACAAATGCATAATGCATGGGTTGTCTGTGTCATAAAAATTAAGAACGTGTAAACCACAAGTGCAGAGTATTTTTACATTTGCTTTCAACCGGTGTATAGTAATAGGAGATTCAAACTGGTCGATTGAGCAAGCAAATGAAATACAGAGAACAAAACAGGGGGAATCTTTTCTTATTCTGCTTCTTGTCTCCCCCCCCCGGCTGTTAGTTCTTTCGGAAAACCAAAGATATCTCTGTCATAAAATGGCAGCCCGGTACCTCTCAACTAAGGCTTGGACAGTGGATGATGGGTCCATGCCATGGTGCCACTCATACTAGACAATCTTTTCTATAAAGAATAGGCAGTCGTGTGATCTATGACAATGACCACCAACTGCTTGAGGTAGTGTAGTTTGAAACACGTTGTGCTGCTGATAATTATGTGGCAAACTGTCAGAAAAGAAAAGGGAGAATAAGGTATCCGAACACTTATCAGAAGTCTTCCACTCAAGTGATAATATTATAACAAATTTCCTTGAGAAATCCCACACTTCCGGTTTATCTGCACCAGAATTTGTTGTTGTGCACTTTCTACCATTTACACTTTTCAATTTGGTAGAAAAGACAAACTTTTGTAGCATTTCAAAATTTTTCTAACACAGAGTACGGGTTCGGATCAATCACATCCACGAAAGGAGATGTTTACAGCTTTGGCATTCTAGTGATTGTGATGGTGACTAGAAAAAGACCAACGGATGACATGTTTACTGGAGGGCTAAGTCTGCAAAAATGGGTAAAGAATCACTTCCATGGAAGGATGGAAAGAGTGATAGATCTTTCTTTGGTGGCTGCTTCAAGAGATCACTCCCAAGAAGTGAAGAAAATGTGGGAAGTTGCGATTGGAGAGTTGCTTGAGTTGGGTATCCTCTGCACACAGGAGTCCCCATCAATGAGGCCTACAATGCTCGATGCAGCTGATGATTTGGATCGGCTGAAGAGATACCTTAGCGGGGACACTACAGCAGCCTTCACCTCTTCTCTTGGAATTTCATCTTCCACTCTTGGAGATGACTAACAGTTTCTCTTATTATTGTACATGCTTCCAAATGCCATTCAATTCCAGGTGTTTTTCTGCATTGATCATTCAGAAAGTTTTGACTCAATATCGCATTTTGGGACATTCTTCTGCACAATCAGAAAAGCAGAACAAGTCAATAACTGGTGCAGTAGAATGTTTAGATTCTTTGCAGTCTAATTCATCCGCACAGCACAAGAAGAAGTTAATGAGATGCTACAATGACTTTAAAATCCTAAGGTCCAAAGCAAATGCATAATGCATGGTTTGTCTGTGTCATAAAAATTAAGAACGTGTAAACCACAAGTGCAGAGTATTTTTACATTTGCTTTCAACCGGTGTATAGTAATAGGAGATTCAAACTGGCCGATTGAGCAAGCAAATGAAATACAGAGAACAAAACAGGGGGAATCTTTTCTTATTCTGCTTCTTGTCCCCCCCCCGTTAGTTCTTTCGGAAAACCAAAGAAACTCTGTCATAAAATGGCAGCCCGGTACCTCTGAACTTAGGCTTGGACAGTGGATGATGGGTCCATGCCATGGTGCCGCTCATACTAAACAATCTTTTCTATAAAGAATAGGCAGTCGTGTGATCCATGACAATGACCACCAACTGCTTGAGGTAGTGTAGTTTGAAACACGTTGTGCTGCTGATAATTATGTGCCAAATGTCAGAAAAGAAAAGGGAGAATAAGATATCCGAACACTTATCTTTAGAGAAGTCTTCCACTCAAGTGATAATATTATAACAATTTTCCTTGAGAAATGGTACTTACAGAATATATAGTACAGGCAGACCTTTTTATCACTTGTTTACAAATACATGAAACACTCCTAGAAAGGCGACAAAAGGCAGGCAGGAAAGAGATATGGACCGTTAAACACATCATAAAAAATGTATTTTGGTTTTGGTGTATGATGCAACCACCTACTCACTTTCCATATTATCACAGGGAAGTCGCCATGATTGTTGATGTCATGAAAATGGCAAAACGGTAGGACAGAAAAAGGTTATAATGGTACCCATTTTCCATAATCCTGGTCTTAGTCTTCAACTCATGTGGCTTGCTGCATCTGGCTGATGTCAATCTCACATGTGAAAATGACAGTATGGAGTGTATATTCAAACTTGGAATGATTAGAAGGAATGCTGGGTTGATGGAAGATTTGACATTTGGTAAATCCACTAATTTCCCGAACAGTAGCGGAAGTTCCTACACTAGCCTAACCAGAATACTCAGACGAATGATACACCTAGAAACCAGAGCACAGACATGATATAGTCCCAAAGTTACACTTTGACGATTTCTAGACCAACCCCAAGTTGTCGGTTGGTAGACATAATGGGAAACATAATGTAGAAGAATCAGGGAGAATGATGCACTTGTCCATCCATAAGCTGCATAACTCTTATTGCAGAAAGGATGTGAACATGACCTGTTCTTTGGCGCAGATATGATCTGATGCATTGGCATTTCCAGAGAGTTGTTCTACAGGTTGAAGGTGCTCAGCATCTTCAAATAACAATAGCCACTATATTTTCCCCTTGAGACTGCTTTAATGCCACAGCAATTTCATCAAAACAATGTAAACTCTTAATTGCAGCAGCATCACCCAATTTACGTTGATTTGCACTATCTAGCAGCTAATGTTTCAGAAGATTTACCCTCCAGGCCGAATTATACAACCTTGAGAATGCAACTGTAAAGCAGAACTAAAAATTTAATCAAGTGACTAAATAAATTAATGACTGCAAGTGTTAAAAGGGAACAAGAAACGATCACAACAATTTTGCCCAGTTGTGTGTGGCAATTGAACAGACGGCATATAAGGTGGGAAGGGGATAGAAAATGGCGATCTCGGTATTTGAGATAATTGTGATCAAGATACTTGAGAATTGTGATGGTGATATATGACAAAACCTGCAATTCAATAGACCAATCATAGAGAGCAAAATTCATTACCAGTGAACATTTTCAAATTGGATTTGACTTGAAATATAGCACTTCCAAATATCCCGATCACATTGTCAACATACGTGATCAGTATAGGTCGCAGAAGATTTCCATGGTGCACTTCTTTGAGTCTTGGCCATCCCTATGTACCGGTTCCAGGTCCCCCGAGAGTCACCATCGAAGTTATCCATGAGATGACGGCTCCACGCCAAGCGTATTTCGCTGCGGATTATTTGGCAAAGTGGGCTGCCAATAGGAAATTTTCTGGAATGAAACATAGTTTGCTTAGAAAAAAAAAAAAAAAAAATTGTCTGTTTTCAAAATCGTGATCCTTATAATTGGCATCCAGATGACAGATAGCCCTACTTCAACTGTCAATATGACTGAAGGCAGGGACATGGCCCCCACCCCCCAAAAATCATTAGGAATTTATTTTTTCCCTTTAACAAAATAATATTTTTTAATGAATTCTCTTGTGTTTTTTGTATTTTGTCCCACCGAAATTTATTTTTGTTTCACTGGCCTCCCTAAGGTTTAATTTTCAGTGTTTTCTCAAGTATAACCTCATTAGTGATGATATTTCCTTCTGAGGTAATCTTTCTAGTCTTGGAAAAATCTCTCTTTTCAACCCTTGTCAAAAACATTTAGTGATGATTTTTCCAGTTTTGAAACTATGCTTTCTGATTGTAATGATCCAACATAGATATCAAAATTACTTTTGCAACCTAATTTTTCCCTATCATGCTTTAGATGCACATTTTCTGTTTCATGAAGTGCAAGAGGGCAAAATTAGGATTGCCACCGGTTTTTTAGTTTTTAAAAGACGGCAGCATGTCCGAATTTTATTAAAATGTCTTACCTATGGGAAGAATACCGTGATAATAATAAAAACTTGGCCGGTTAAAAAACAATGAAAACCAAGCTAAAATTCACAAAGACCTAATCAACTCAACAATATATAAAAACTTATTCTTCCAAAACAGGAAAAGCAATAAAAGTGAAGGAAACATATAAAGCAGAATGGAACTAAGAAATTCTCAAATAAGTCCAACTAACCTTATCAGAGTAAACCAAGTAATTTCATTGGGACATCTGTCATGTGAGTCTAAGTTGTTGAAGTTCTCTGAGCTCCAAGTTTTACTAGATAGTCACCAGGAGCATTTCCCTTTCTAAAAACGTGGGTTACAATATGATCAAAGTTCATATATGATTTTGCATATACTAACATAGAAACAAAAAGTAACATTCACTTCAATTAAACAAAATATTTCCCAGACACATACGAAATAACAAAAGCAAACACGTAATAACATACTTCTCACGCATATTCTTTCTTACAGGCTTGAAACAGAACAATCACACATGTTGTATTCTGTATGCTCCGCTACTTCCCAATAAGATTTGCTTTCAAACCGATGTAAACAATAAAGTCAAGCAATAAGAGAAGTGAATTATCCTACACATTGTTTCGAGAACTTACAAGGCAGTGAATCTTTCATAGAAACACAGCCACAGGCGGAGGCAAGGGGGCGAACAGGGGACACCCCTCCGGTTGGCTCTCCCTAAATTTTTTTTTACACCTAATATTTATTTATTTTTACCAGACCCGCCCCTTGGCCCACTGAAAACTTAGCCTGCCCCCTTGCCTACCCAGATGCCTCAGCCTGCCCCCTAGGCTCAAGCAGCTCAGCCCAGCCAGTTAATCAGCCCAGTTTGTTTTTTCTTTTTTGTTTTTAATGTTTTTAATCATTAATTTTTTATATTTTAACTTTTCAGACATTTTTTGCATTACTTAGTAAAAAAATTTTTTTGTCATTTTTCTTAAAGAGTTTGTCTCCCTTCTATTGCATTCCTGATTACCCCCACTGAACACAGCCAGAGAGTTAAAAATATTGAAACGCTGATGAATGAAAGAAAATTACAATTAGAGAGGCACTGAAGCATTAGCTAAAGTTATATATTTAGAAAAGCACTCAAGAATGAGCCAAAACAGAGTGACAAACCTCAGAGACAGGCCTTGCCAGATGACATCAAGTTGAAGCCTCAGGCCACCTCTACAATCTTAGGACCAGCTCCGGAACCACAGGATGATGAGACCTTGCCGTACCCTATATAACGTAAACTAAACAGCAGAGCACCCACACTACGTACGTCCCTATCTTTTGTCACAAAAGAGGTGATAAAGGCTCTCCTCCTCTCACTCGCATGTTAAGAAAAAGATTGGTCACCACTTATCTGGGAAGCTTCCCCCGGCCTTCAGATATTTTTCAGGAGGGAGATATGGATCAAACTTATTTAGGAAAGTCATGCACTTAGCTATGGGGCATTCCTCCAGATAAAACGTGCATATTCATACAAGTCATAATAGAAGGTTTGGCCCATTGTTCGTCCTTGAAGCTTTATACGGTTAAAATGCATGAGGGAGATTCGGGTCCATCTCAGTTAACAATCATGATGCATTCAGCTATCAGGCAATCCTTCCTCTTCTACTATCCAGTCATCGCGCAACATACGTCCATCCTGATCCCCTGTCTCTCACTCCTGCCCTGGACATCCGAACCACCAGCACTCCTGCCCTTGCCTGAGTAAGTAGATGTTCCACCTTCAGGGCTTGCCCCAATTATAGCGAAGACAATATAGGAACCACCACCAGTCAATAGTTTGATCAGCATTCTTTCTGGAACTCGACAGACATTTAATGTTTCTCATGCCTTTGGGTTGATCAGCACCTCTGTGGGAGAACAAACTGCCTTCACCTGCCCTTTAGGGAGTAAATAAACCTACTAAGATAATCAGCCAGGGGTGTTAATTAAAGTTTACGAAGGTAAAAGAGCTAGAACCAAGGACAACAACCTTCTTGGCACGTTTGAGCTTAAGGGCATCCCACCGGCACCAAAAGGTGTCCCTCAGATCAATGTCTGCTTTGACGCTGATGCAAATGGTATATATCTTGAACGTGTCGCGGAGGACAAGACAGCAGGAGTTGAGAACAAGATCACAATCACTAATGACAAAGGAAGGTTGAGCAAGGATGAGATTGAAAGAATGGTGCAATCCACTTATTTCTAAGATGTACCAAGGGCGCGGGTGGAGATGTACCATTAATGGGTGGTGCTGATATCCCAAGCGGTGGGTATGGCAATGCTAGCTCTGGTGGTTCTGGTGCCGGGCCAAAGATTGAAGAGATTGACTGAGAGTTTTGAAATAGTAACTGGATAGATTGTCCTGCTTTTAAGCTTTGCGCTTGATAAGGAGCAAACAGAAAACATATAACACCACATGGCAAGAAGCAAACAGAAGAGAGCAAAAACTTCTTGCAAAGTGGCCTATTGGATTGGGTGTTGTCCTGTCGCAAAGTACAAGGTGGATCCTAGGACAGGGGCCCGAAGAGAAAAAGGATCTGATAGGAGCGGAAGACTTAGAGAATTGCGTTGTAGTTCATAAAAAGGATAAGGAAAACAATCTATGTGATAATTGGGCTCAAACCTATAGACTTAAACTTTTAAGTTGAATAATGTCTATAGAGGAACGAGGATGCCTCAGCTATCTGAGAAGACATCGGAAAATGAAAAGAAAATGGCACTAGCATTGATCGTGCTCCCCAACTGCGTGCTCGTATTATCATGCTTTCAGGTTATGTCTTTGTAAAAGACTTTCAGCTTCTTCTTGCAGGCAATATACATATCAAATTGCCAAATTGCATGTTATAACTGAAAGTTTATCGGCGGAAAATTAACTTACCAATTCTCTTTTTAGATCCTAAGAATTCTTTGATAATCTTCAGGTTCTTGTCGAACTCACAATCCCGAGATTCCACAATAGCAGCTCAATGTTCTGCCTCCTTCCTCTCCACGCTCACAACTATCTTAAGGTTTTCTATGAGTCCTGATGGCCAACTCTTAGACTAACAATTAGTCCATTCAATTCTACTAGGGTAGACTATCTCATAGTTATCCTTATATATGAAAACCCTAGCTGTGATAGTGCGTGGGATCGTTAGGGATCTCAAATCTCGGCTGTAGGATCACATGGAAAAACTCATTTTCCATTAACTCCCTTATATTCTTTTATTTCGAATTTTGGGCTTCTACTAATTGTAATCAAGTCCATCAACATATTACAATTCACCCCCGAGAATTTTGAGATTGATTTGTGAAATCCCTTTTGCTAACAATATTAACTTATTTATCCTTCCACCATTCTATATTCCACATGAGCCAATAGGATAGAATAATATCACCGATTAAATCTCTAGCTCATATAATTCTTAATTCCAATCTGTAATTTGTTGAACTCCAAATTGTTTCCAAAATAATTTATTAATTACACTGGCCAGTGATTTTTCAGAGTTCAACCCCATACATATTTAATGAATATACTATCTCGTTAAGAGACTGGTGGATTCCTTATTGAACATTTATACAAAACTATTTACTATATACAAGACCAACTTTGTCTGGAATATTTGACCTATAAAGATCATCACCAAATGACTCGGTCAGAGACAAGTATACAATAAACAATTCCATACAAACCTCTCAGGTCTAAGGATACTATAAGTCGATTGTACCGAATATCATTCTCACCATCGGTGATCACTTCTAGAAGATATTCATATTTAATCTCGTTCAATGCATGTACTCTTACAGTGCATCCACTCGTTTGCTTAAGGTCGCCACCTCAATGACAGAGTCCATCATCCTATTTAATAGAGGTATAACGAGTGTAGACCTATATATATAAACATGTACCTTGGTCTAGAACAAACATCAAGTAAACAAGGAACCGAAAAGTCATACTCTTCGCCTTTGATTTATTGATCATTGGCATGACTTTTCTACAATGTCACTTAATAATAAAACTGTGTGACATCTTATGCCATAACACAATACCCATAAATAAAGCCAAAACAAAGCAAGTCTTACCTTCGATCACAAATAGTTCTCTCCATACAGATTTCTTCTGTTGGGTTCCCTCTTGTACTTCCTTGTGAAGTCTTGTGATTTTCTGTGAGTCTTAAGCATTTTAGCCCTGTTTCAGTTCTTGCTAGGGTTTATCTCCTGCCTTACATTCTTCTTTCTTGTTTCTCTTTGTCATTACTTTCGCTTGCTTGAATCTTTACTATGGATACTCAAAACAAAGACATTGAAGTCTTATCTTCACAGATTAGCCATTTGGGGTGGGATGAGTTTCATACCCTTCTCACCCCCATTGCTCCTGACGATGATCTGTCCTCCCCTTCTGTAGTTGGAAAAATCCTTGCTTCTAGAATTTTTCCATCCACCGTTGTATCTGCCACTCTCAAAGCAGCCTGGGCTTTTGTGAAAGAATTCACTACTGATGAGATGGAGCCGAATCTCTTTCTGGTTCGTTTTTCAAAAGTAGAAGATAAAGAACAGGTCCTAGCCAAACCCCTGGAATATTAAAGGCCATCTAATGGTCTTTAAACCCTGGAGCTCTGAGCACACCATCCCTGAATTGGATTTCTATTCTGAAGCTATGTGGCTTCAGGTGCACGGCCTGCCATGGAATCGAATATGGGAGAGTACTATCCAATTGATTGGTCTGAAGCTTGGGAAACTCCTTGAGATTGATAAACTGGAATATAAAGATCAAGATCATAAACCTTTTGTAAGGCTGCGGGTGGAGCTTAATCTTATAAAACCATTAGTTGGTGGTTTTCCTATACCACGGCGACAGTTCCAACCTTTGTGGGTTCAATTTAAATATGAAAAGCTGGCAGACTTTTGCTATCTATGTGGAATGGTATGCCATATTCAGAAACTATGTCGTACTTCTCCGCCACCTTCAGATCTGGTGGGCGTGGGACCTCATATGAGAGCAGATCCGATTACTCTGAGAAAGGCGACCTTCTCTAAAGGCTTACTGGAACCAACATCTTCTCTTGGGCGTGAGCCTAACTTTAATGCGGCTCTGGCTATTGATCAAAGGATGTCCTTTGTTTCTTTGTCTTATTCTTTTGCAGGTGCAGGTTCTGGGACTCTTGTCCTAAAAGGGGATACTATTAAAGACCACCTTTTACTTCCCTCTTCCATAGATATGGTGCAGGTGACTCCTCCCCCTGTCGTATACCTTGCCGTTGGCGAGGAGTTGCCGATGTTGCTGCTAATTCTGCTAGGGATGAGGCGGCATCCTATCCAATAGGGACAGCTGGCAGTCCCATTAATGCCACTTCTTTTTCTACGCTAGCTGTCTCTCTGTGAAATCCAAAATTGCTTCTAATCCTTTAATGCTCCTGCCATCTCATGAAAACGCTACAGATATCTTAGCAGAGTTGCAACAGCAGCCATCCCTACTGGAACCGGACCCTCCAACGGTAGTTTTTGTAGGTGTATTTCATGCTCTAGCACATTTTTCCAGCCCACCTTTATCTCAAGTCTTTGACGTGCACAAAAAGAAAATGGGCCTCACGGGTAAAATTGGTGGGCGTGGACCATCAAAGGTTGCCTCTAATTGGCCCGCCCATTATTATGCGTCCCCTATTGCCTTGGGATTGGACCTCCAAGCCGAATCTCCTTCTCATCTTAGTGGCGCTTCAAAAGCTGCCTTTACGGGCCCATTGTTAACTCATCTCAAGATTCTTTGGCAAGCCCATCGGTTTCTCACAGTGTAGATTCGTCCATGGCTAAATGCAAGCGGAAACTCAACTTCTCTGGTGAGGAATATCCAGGTACAAAACAAGTTTCAACTCCTTCAGGTAATATCGTTAAGCCTTCCTTCATTCAGCAATCTTTTATGAATCCGCCCGTAAAAGGGAAGAATCTGACTGAAGAGGATGTCATTCTTGCTGATCTGAAGTAATTCAGGAAGAAGGTTCCTGTCCGAAAACAAAAAGAAATTGCCGAATTGAAGCTTGAGCTGATGAGACTTATCAAATCGGCAGAAAATGCATTGGAAGGAGTAGTCCTTGGGTGTTTCTAATCTGGCTGAGGAGGAGGGCCTTAACAAGCCCCCTCCGTCACCATGATTGGCGTTTATTGGAACTTTCGTGGCTTTGTAGAGTAGCGGCAGTTCGTACTCTCCGAAATATTGTGAAGTGTCACAATCCGGATTTTTTGTTTTTAGCTGAAACCAAATCTTCTGATGTTTGTGCTGTTCTTAGGAAAATTGGCTTTGTTCATTTTGTTGCTCAACCTCCTATCGGTAGGAAAGGAGGTCTGTTGTTTGCTTGGCGGTTGGGTGTTGATGTTGAAGTTGTGTCTGTTACTGAGAATGCTATTACTGCTTTGATGTATTCTGATCCCTCTATTTCTCCTTGGTTGATTTCTGGAATTTATGGGCCAACTTAGTGGGAAAAAAACCTCAATTTTGGCAATTCCTTAGGTCTACCGCTTCTGCCTTTGTGGGACCTTGGCTTTGCATAGGTGATTTTAATTGTATCCTTGACAGTTCTGAGAAAAGAGGGGGCGTCCCTTTGCCTTATCTTCTCAGAATCCTTTCATTCATTTTATGGATCATTGTGGTATGATTGACCTTGGTTTTAAAGGTCAAAAATTTACTTGGTCTAACAATCGGAGAGAGGTTGCGAATATTTGTGAACGGCTTGATTAGGCAATAGCGAATGCGGACTGGCAGTCGCTATTTCCACGAAGTCGTGTTTCTCACCTTACTCGATCCTCTTCGGATCATGTTCCGCTTATTTTGGAAACTGATGGGGATGCTTTCTCCTATCCAAAGCCTTTCCGTTTTGAAGCTATTTGGGTTACTGATAATTCTTGTGAACAGGTGATAAAGGATAGCTGGTCTTTAGCTGTTCAAGGTTCCCCTGCGTTCCAAGTTTGCACAAAAATCAAAGTTGTTAAGAAAGCTCTAAAAGCTTGGAACAAGTCCTATTTTGGCCGTATTCAAGGTCGGATCTGTACTTTTCAGCACCATCTTACTCTTTTGCAGGATACCTCCCCTTCTCCAGTTAATTTTGAATTGGAAAGGCATCTTAAGGTGGCCTTGGCCGAAGAGCTTTGGTCTAAGGAGTTGTTTTGGAAATTAAAAGCGCGTAAAGAATGGTTAACCACCACTGATCTCAATATAAAACATTTCCACTGTTATCCGCCAGAGGAGGAACGCCATTGAATTCATCAAATCTGAGTAGGGTACCTGGTTAAATTCGTGTCAGGATATTGGATCCCATATTTGCCATTATTTCACCTTGATGTTTACCTCGTCTGATCCGCAGCCCCCTGATGACCTTGAGCTCTTGATTGAGCCCACCATTTCTTCTGATTAGAACGAGATACTTTGTGCCATGCCTTCAGATACCAAAATTTACAATGGTATTCGGGATATCGGGTCCAATAAGAGTCCTGGACCGGACGGTATGACAAGCTTATTTTTTAAGCATTATTGGGCTATTGTGGGCCATGATACAATTGCTATGGTTAAGGCCTTCTTTCAAAGGGGTTTCATGTCTAAGGAATTGAATCATTCTCATATTATTCTGTTACCAAAAGTTGATAATCCCACTCTTTTATCTCAATTTAGACCCATTAGTTTATGCAATGTAGCGTATAAATTGATCGCAAAAATTCTTGCTAAGCGACTTAGTGTGGTTATGTCTAACATTAAATCTCCTTTCCAATCTGCTTTTGTGCAAGGGAGATTGATTCAAGACAACTCTGTGATCACTCACGAAATGTTCCACTTGCTACGCACCAAACGTACCGGTCGACGTTTCATGGCTATTAAAGCAGATATTGAGAAAGCATATGACCGGATGGAATGGAAACTGATCCTTTTGGCTTTGAAGATCGCAGATATTTTCATTAATTGGATTGAGCAATGCCTATCCACAGTGTCCTACTCTATTCTCTTAAATGGATCCCCTTTCGGGTTTATAAAACCGACTCGAGGTTTGTGCCAAAGAGATCCTTTATCTCCTCTCCTTTTTATCATTGGTTCGGAAGTCCTATCACGTATGCTTATTCGAGAGGAACAACTTGGCCGACTCCATGGCATTCAATTAGGTCGGGGTGTACCCGCAATTTCACACCTTTTGTTTGCGGACGATCTCCTCATTTTCAGCCGTGCTACTAGAGAGGCAGTCCTAGTTATCTCGGATTGTCTTCAAAAATATGGCAGCTGGTTGGGGCAAAGGCTCAATGCCAAGAAGTCCTCCATCTTTTTTAGCCGAAATATGAACCCCTCTAACATTCAAACAATTTGCTCCCTATTGCATCTTCCTCATAAAGCTAACATTGAAGAAGCATTTGGGGCTGCCCATGGTGATGGGGCGAAACAAACAATCTCAATTCAATTCCATCTATGAAAGAATCAGACATCGTTTGGAAGGGTGGCAAATGAAGACCCTTTCCCAAGCGGGTCGTTTGGTCTTGATTCGACACGTGGCTGCGGCACTACCTACTTATACCATGGCTAACTATCTCATTCCAAAAGGTATTTGCTCACGTATTGATTCTATGATGATGCACTTTTGGTGGGGACATCCGTTTGACTCTCGGTGCCACTTATGTCTCAAGTCTTGGGCCTCCATGTGTACACCAAAGAGTGAAGGTGGTTTAGGTTTAAAGCTGATGGAGAACCACAAAATAGCTCTGATTGCAAAAATGGGATGGCAAATCCAAAACCATCCTGATAAATATTGGGTGCAACTCATTCGAGCCAAGTACTTGAAAACTAAATTTATTTGGGAGGCCCAAGCCCCTCTTCGTGCCTCCTGGTTTTGGAAAGGGGTGATTCATGTGGCGGAAATTTTAAAACGGGCCTCTTGTTTTCAGGTTGGTTCGGGGTCGAGTATTACGATGTGGAAGGACCCGTGGCTGGCCTACCCCTCTCCCCATGCCCCCTTGCCGTGTACTGGTTCCATCATTCAGGATGAGGAGTTAACGGTTGATGCGCTCATGATCCCTTTTACCCGGGTCTGGAATGCAGGCCTAATTCGCCGTCTTTTTTATCATGAAGATGCTGAATATATTCTACAGATTCCCCTCTCTAATTCCCTCCATGATGATAGACTTCTATGGACAGCAGATAGCAAAGGAACTTTCTCCTTAAAATCGGTCCATTACCTGTTGAATTTAGATGATCGTCAACATCATATTTTTATACAGGAGGATTGGAAACAACTTTGGCGTCTGCCACTGCAAGATAGATTAAAGCTCCAGATCTGGAAAGTTGCTTGGAATTGTTTACCATGCAAGGCTAAAGTTGGCAGATTTTTAAACCTTGCGGAAGGAGATGGAAATTGTATCTTCTGCCTTCAAGCGTCAGAAACTCTATGCCATCTGTTTTTTGAATGCCCAGTGGCCCAAATTCTCTGGAGAGAGTCCTCCCTGGCCGCTCATTATTACAAATGTTTCTTCTCAAAGCATCGCAGAATGGATTCGACTTGTTTTACAGCCCTCTCAGTTTCTTTGTCTCCCACGGGACCAATGCGTTAATTTCACACGGTTTGCTGCCATCCTCATGGATTCTATATGGTATGCCAGAAATCGTATTATTCATCATGGGGGTTCTCTGGATATCTTACAATTGCTGCAGGCTATTTGGTCTCGGTATACTGAATTAACTGCTGCTTGGTTGGACATTACACGCCCAACGATTCCGGTTTGGCATCCTCCTCCTCTCGGTATATGGAAGCTAAACTTTGATGTCGCCATACGCAATTCTTTCGCGTTCGCTGCTATGGTTTGCAGAGACCATGAAGGCACAATCCTCTTTGTCTGGACGAAGAGGCTACCTCCTTGCGGCCCTCTTGTGGGCGAGGCAAAGGCAGCGTTGGTTGCTGTCCAGGAGGCGTTCCTTATTCCAACTGTAGTTTTTTTTATTGAAGGTGACTCTTTGATTGTAATTGACTCCATCAACCATAGAGAGAGTGCAGGGGACTGCAGATCAACCCCATAATAGCTGATATTCACAGAATGAATGAGAGTAGAAATATGTGGAAGTTTATGCATGTTAAGAGAAGTGCCAATGAACTTGCCCATAGAATCTGTCAATGGGCAGTTTCGGCCAACCTAGAGGGCAATGTTCCTCTCATGTATTCCTTTGAATATTCTCTCTAGTGACAATCCATGGATCCCTCCATGAATTGGCATTTGGTTTTGATTAAATGAAGCTTATTTAGAAAAATATATATATATATTACTGACCTTTTACCCAAAAAAAAAAAAAAAAAAACTTACAGAAACCAACGTCGGTGAAACTGCTGCCAGTTACGGCTCCTTGATGTACAAATGCGAGTCAAGATAAGCACAATAAACCTCACAAATGTCTACCATGTTCTATATGTTGGAGTTCTATCTTCTCAGCTTCTTGTTACTATCTTCTCTGGACACAAACATGGCAGCACGAGAAATCCCGTCCAGCGCTCCGACCACGATTGTGAGGCCATTGGCAGTTTCCGAAGCCCATGCTTGGGAACATGAAGCTGCCTCATTTCTGATGGTGTCAATACTGAATCGCATCCAGTCTAAACCAATTTGAGTTGAAAAATATGATTACTTTCTCAAAAGCCCAACAGTTACAATCCAACCCACGTAGAGTATTTTTCAAAAGATAAAATCACTACGTATGCCATGAACAGTTACCTAACGGCCAACGATAAGCTACGACACTACGCTCTCATTACACTCGTAGCAATTAGGAATAACCGTAGGAAAAAGGTGGAAAGGACGTCACGAAGCACGAACAAAAACTGTCCACTATTTCGGTTAGAGGAAGAAAAAGAAACGTGGGCAAGAACGCTATAAAAAGAGAAGTTAATGATGAAAATAGATAAGTGATTTCTTATGTGAAAAAATAGTAAAAACTCAGACAAAAGTAAAAGACTAATTTAAGCTTCGGAGAAGCCACATCTCGGGACCAGAATCTTTTATTGTTTTACAGAAAAGATACAGGAAGATCAAGCTGCATTTACTCTGACGTGTTAATCATAAATCAACTGATTTATCAATTTCAATCACGAGCCTCCTGTTTTTCCAGCCAGAGAGGTGAATAATTGCTTGCCGAAAAGGGTATAGGCGCTCATCTGCTCCAAGCCGGTACGTGAACTACCACTCACTTGTCTCACCTGGTGTTCTCGTACTGTGCATCCTTAGCTGAACTGAGGAGCGGCAGAGATGACGAAGGAGAAGGAGGTGAGGAGCGGCAAAGGAAGATAGTAAAGGAGGGAGTAGCAGTTTGAGAAGGAGAAAAAAAATTGAAGAGGAAGGAGGGACGCGTGGAAGAAAGGGGAAGGGGGCTCAAGCTTAACGTGTAAAAGCCAGGAAAGGATTGAGCTGCAAGCCAATCCAGGAAGCCAGATAATTTTATTAAATGATCTGGACCATTTTCAACCGTTAGATCTGTAGAATATAATCTCTGCCGTTCATTCGGATCCTTCGCACAGATAATCCTTCGGAGGCAATCCGTTCCCCGTTTTAGGTAGTGCAGTTTGAAACACGTTGTGCTGCTGATAATTATGTGGCAAACTGTCAGAAAAGAACAGGGAGAATAAGGTATCAGAACACTTATCGTTAGGAAAAGGTAAATTCATCGACATAATCTGCGACATTGGGTTAGGTTGCTTGGAAGCATGTAAAAACTCCCAATAGATATTATCCAACAGCAGAGGAACCCAGATATCCCCATGTCCACTACGTACTCATGACTCAATTAGAACTGGCCTAGCTAGCGGGAGCCAAAAAGAATAATAAGAACGGGTCAAAGAAAATTAATGAAATAAGTACAAAATACACCATCTCGATTAGTTCAGATTCAGAAATCAAGTCAGGCCGAGCTGTGTGCTGATCCGGAAGGGATTCTCAGAATAGTAGATCTTCGGACGGACTGGGTATGCGTGGTGGTGCTAATTGTGGAGGTGGTGGTGGTGAGCGAGGGTGTCTTTTCTGGGGATCTAGAGCTTCCCAAATTGTCTGCTTGCGCTCCCTACAGTGGCAAAGAGAAGCATATCTTAGAAACCTTAAGAATACAGAACAGATATGGAACTTAACGTTGTAAAAGAAACGAGATTCGCAAAGTTCTATTAATTTGCCAAAAAACTTAGCTCTGAGGCAGGTTGCATAAGCTTAATTTATGGTTGTAAAATCGATGTGAATTCTAAAGTCTGATAACTATTTCATGACTTCTGTTTGGGGAAGTTCGTCTCTTCCAAAGTCTGATAAGCTTTTACAGGTGGTCACTGGTCAGCTAGCCCTTATGCTTTACACCCAAGGAAAGTTAAACAGTAAAAAAGGAACTTGGAGATGGACTCCTAGTCTTACCTTAAGCAGAGTTCTTGATTTGACCATTAATGTATAAGGAGGGGAGAGTCCATGAAAAATGATAAGCAAAATGCGAAAGGTAAATTAGCAAAACGTCAGTGAAAGAATTGAAGAAACCAGTCAGAGAATCGATTTAAGATAGATGTGAATTCCATGTTGAAACAAAAGAAAAGAGGAAGAGAGACAAAAAAGAGTTAAAAGGTGGTTCAGCCTACAATTTTTATATCTCAAGGTGTTTTTAACTTGTATATACAAGAGCCTTTTTATAGTACCCAAATTATAAAAACTCGCATTCTTAACCAACGTGAAACTTAGACAATTTATATTCTAACAAGACCCATTTAATTTACATCTCTAATCTCTCTCTCTCTCTCTCTCTCTCATGACTTGCCTATGCATGGACTTCGAGTTGTTAAACTTTAAACCTTAAACATGAAGGCTAGCTTCTTGCTGTTGGAAGTTGGAAACTTGGTTGAACTAAACTTTCTTCAGTTTCCTACTTTCAAGTAGAGATCACAAAGTGAGAGAGAGAAGCAGGAATCGTAGGGCAAGTTGAGGCTGAAATAGCAGCTGGAAGATTCCATTTTCTTTTTTCTTTTTTTCCCAGTAGATCTCTCAAGAATGCAGCATATGTTAGGTTCATAATCTGTCATATAATATATCTCTTTAGTTCTTTAAGAAGTTGACATTGTTCCAACTGGCTGTGCAAGTGGGCTCTTAATGAGGAGGGAAAAATTAACTTGCTGTATCCAGAATCCTAGATGCAAGGAAATATGATCCACTCTTCCACTGGGAAATGCTTCTGATGACAACGTAGGAGTCACAGCTTGAGAAAGGATGGGTAAAGATATTCATGAATCAGACAGTACCAGTTACACTTATCAGTCTTCACAGCTTTTGTGAGGAGCCGAAGCTCTAGAGCACCCACGAATCCTTTCCATATTTTGTCCTGAATTAGAGTGATCCTGGTGTCTATTAACTTAAAACGCATTATATATATAGCCATCGGATCCAAGCGCAGGATATCTGTGAAAGAAAGTGGGCTGGGCGATATATGTAATTTTGTATCTTCCAATTCTTGTATGTTTCTTTAGCTTTAATATTACTGACCTTTTACCCAAAAAAAAAAAACTTACATAAACCATAACGTCGGTGAAACTGCTGCCAGTTACGGCTCCTTGATGTACAAATGCGAGTCAAGATAAGCACAATAAACCTCACAAGCCACTTGAGCACATGCAGGATTACCACTTAAGAGCGATATTAAGTCCATTAATTAAGGACGACATGGTTAATGTGAAGATTTTACGTTGTTTTATTCAATTGTAATAAGCAAACATGGAAGGAACGTGCCCAAGCTGACCACGATATTCGAGGAGATTGACTCGGTCAATTAGAGTAAATTTTTTTTTTTTTTTTTTTTTTATCTACGTAGTCAATTAGAGTATTGAAGCTGCTAATTCCGATTAATTTCTACCAAGCGTTGGGCCAATTACATTAACTAATTAACCACTCAAATTCATGAAAATATCTATTTGTTTGCCATCTTATTGTTGGGGTCCACACCCATAAGATAGACTTGAGTAGAAGTCTACTTGGTCCCCACTTCAAGTTTATCTAGGTTTTCTCTTAGGTTTTCTCCTTGTATGTTTTCCTATAAATAGTGACTTATGTTATAGGAGAATGTGTGCGTGAGAGTGCGTGAGCATTGGGCAGAGAGAGAGAGGAAGAGAAGGAGGGTGGTGTGACCATTGTATTGGGCGGGGAGAGTGATTTTCTTAAACGTTATTAATAAAATTGCTCTGGGGTGGACGTAGGCCGGATTGGGCCGAACCACATAAATTCTTGGTGTCCCTTACTTTAATTTTCGTGCCGCTTTTCCCAACAAGTGGTATCAGAGCCTGGTTCGAGAGGCCGGAGTGGTTTTTTTTCAGGGGAAAGCAGAGAAGGTCCGAATATTAAAAGTGGTCCAATCAGAGATTGGAGGGCACCAGACTGTAGAGGAGGCCGAGACGAAGCCAGAGGTCGAAACCTCGTCGCCTCAGTGGTGACGAGGCGACGAGGAAGAGGCAGAGGCAGAGGAAGCAGCTGGAATAACGGAAGAGGCCGGGGTAAATCCAGAGGAGAGGGTCGCAAGATTATCTGCTTTTATTGTGACCAAGAAGGACATATCAAGCGGAATTGTCCAAAGTACAAAGCAGAGAAAGGGAAATCATCAGAAACCTCAGTGGTGACTGATGACTCCGACTTCGTGTAGCACGCGAAGGTGCTTGGTACCAGCCGGTGGAGATGCAAGAGCAGGGGGAGATACTGTTCTACATGGGTCCGGTGGTACAAGCAGGGGATGCGGGCACCCTAGGCGGGGGTGCAGGACACTCAGATGGGAGTGTGGTTGGTCGTCTGGTGACAAGGACGAGGTTGGAGTGCCAGTAGAAAAAGGATACAAGGGGTGGTGAGCAAGGGGGAGCAACAGACACCAAAGTTGCAGGAAGGTTCTACTGATGGAAGCCCGGGATGCACTCAACCGAAAGATGTCAGGAACAGATTCTTCCCTTATGGGTATGGAGGGGGAGATTTGTTGGGGTCCACACCCATAAGATAGACTTGGAGTAGAAGTAGACTTTGAGTAGAAGTTTACTTGCTCCCCACTTCAAGTTTATCTAGGTTTTCTCTTAGGTTTTCTCCTTGTATGTTTTCCTATAAATAGTGACTTATGTTATAGGAGAATGTGTGCGTGAGAGTGCGTGAGAGTGCGTGAGCATTGGGCAGAGAGAGAGAGGAAGAGAAGGAGGGTGGTGTGACCATTGTATTGGGCGGGGAGAGTGATTTTCTTAAACGTTCTTAATAAAATTGCTCTGGGGTGGACGTAGGCCGGATTGGGGCCGAACCACGTAAATTCTTGGTGTCTCTTACTTTAATTTTCATGCCGCTTTTCCCAACACTTATATTTACCAGAAGAGGGAACTTAGCACCCCCGCCGCCGCTCCTCGCTCTCTCTCTTTCTATCTCTATTTATTACTCTCTTATTTTGGTGTGCTTGGATATCGGCCTCTTCATTTCAAACACCTAAGACACATTCTCTGGATGTCATCTTACAGCCAATGAAATTAAAGGGGGAAACTGACAATCTATTCGAACTATAGGTGATACCGTGATAGCCCAAGGGACAACGGAACCAAAATGAAATCCTTCTGGTATAAGAGAGAGAATGAGCCACACGAAAAATTGTCTCCTTAGCCAACGAAAATTTTTACCCTAGAAGGCTGAGAATAGTAAGTCATTTTCTAAATTTTTCAACTATTTGTCGGTAATTCCCATCTCTATCCTTGGTTAACTCAAAACATCAAATCACCTCCTGTATAATGGTAAAAAAGGTAGCGCCTTAGATTCAGAAGAACCACAGGTCTCAAATTAAAAAAAAAAAATTAAAGCACGAGCCTAAATTCTAAAATGACATAAAGCACATGTTATATACAATTTTTTCCTTGTTTTTAATATTTCTATTGATAAGGATAAATTGAAATTATTACAAAATATTCTTTAAATTTTTAAGTATCAACCAAACATTATATGCTCATTTTCAAAGAGTTACCTAAAATCAATGAGAGTGAACAAAAAAGGCTATAGGTTTTTTGTGATCTGCAAAGGCTTAAATAAAACCTTAATTAAGAATAAATAAAAGTGTGTTTTTTATTTCTAAGCAAAGATAATATATTAAAAACCGAGAAGTATACAGCCAATACAAAATAGAAAATCGACCAAAAGACTTACGAAAAACTTAAAAGGACCAAAAGGCCTTACAATAATCGGACACAAGAGCCGGGACCACCAACAGCCACAAGGGCCATGAAACAACCAGAACCACAAACTGGCCACAAGAGTCAAAACATAATACAAACACAAACCGGTCACGAGAATCGGAACACAATACAAACACGAACCGGTCACAATGACCGAAACACAACAAAACCACAACACAAGGTGATGGCGGCTTCCACTAGAGGAGGGGCAAACCGAGCAACAATCCAACTCCTTCAAGGCGATCTTCAAGTAATGACTGGCTATACACGCGCCGGCCGATTGCCGCCACTCTTGGCCAGAGCTGGATGCGTAGAGGAGAGGAATGAAAGGGTCCTCAGTGATGACATGGGCCGTGATAGTCACATGAGGATAGGTGCCAAGATGAGGTGGCATTGGCACCCATGGGCACCCTTGACACGCCCATGAGCACGGCCATGCCATGGCATCAGCGCGCGCGCGCAAGCACAGCGCCCCAGCAAACCTGACAAGGCATGGCGCCCCAGCAACACCCATGCCTGGCATGCCAGCCAGCCGGCCACGACATGCCATGACAGCCCATGGCCTAGCCATGACACGGTGCCACAGCAAGTCCTTGGCCACCAGCCAAGCCAAGCAAGAACAGTCAACAGACAAAGGAGTGCCATTACACAGGATGGCCACCACCAGTGGCGGAGCACCACCACCCCTACCGGTGCTAGGTGGGGAAAGGAAGAGGAATGGTCACAGAGTGAAGGAGCACCACCACCCGTGGAGGTGCAAGCAGCGGCGGCGGATGACGGCAAGATCCAGGTATCTTAGGGATTAGTTTCCTTTCTTGTTGAGATTGAATAAATCATATCTTCTAGATTTAGGGATCCTTTCCTAAACTCTAGAAGATTCCTTTCCTTTGAGTTTAGTTGTACTAGACATGTAATATCAAATCTACTTGATTGAAGGGATTGATTCTTAAAGATCGTGATTTGATTTAGATTTAATTGTGATTGTGATTTGATTCCATTAGGGTTTGTAAGCACCTAAGGATGTCTATATAAACACCTTAGGTGCATTAGAGTGGATCATTGAAAATAGTAGAGTCTTGGAGAGCCTGAGTGCGGCCAAGCATAGGCACGTATATGCTAAGTCAAGGCTAATAACCTTGTCAAGATTCATTGGCTAATAACCTAGATTGGGTATGGGCTAATTAACCCTTGATCCTTGTGGGGGCTAATTAACCCTTAACCACACTTCAAATAATATCTCGAGTGTTCCATTTGTGTGTTAGATCTTATATTTCAGCTCGTGTGTTTCCAAGAACGGTTTAGGAGGATCGATTGGGGTGATCGAATCACGCGGGAGTTGGCGTTGTTAAGGCAGCCTAGATCGGGGTCCCTAACAAGGAAGCCCACCACGAGGGTCGTGTACACTTAAGACCACCGGAGAGGTCGGGATCTAACCTCCAAAACAACCAAAGAAATAGCACAAAAAAAAGTCAGAAAATAAAGAAAAAGAGAACCTCTGGCCACCAGAGTGTAGCCAGAGGAGAGGAGAGGGAGGGGAGGAGCTCCCCAGGGCAGAGACGAGGAGGTCGGTTTCAAGCAAAAAGGAGAGGGGGTTCTAGAGAGAGGGAGGAGTCTCTCTCTAGAACGCGAAGACGTTGGCCTTGGAAGGTTTAAATAAAAGCGTGCTTAAAGGCTCATAATGGGAGCCCAACTTTTAAACGAAGGTGCAGAAGGATTGGAAGCCGTAGCCAAAATGACAATCTCTTCGCGCAAAAAGCAAAAAGAGAAGATGGAGGTAAGGGAGTTTATACCGGACGCATTGTTTTTGGCCATGTTTGACGTTAGGCGAGGGCAATTAGTCAGAAGAAGCAAGTTGAATTATCATCCCCATTAATCCATCTTAACTTGCTCCTTCTCCTAACAGGTAAGATCTCAGAATATCTGACCAAACTCCGCAGAGGTATACGCATGTACGAGTGGGTCAAAGTTTTAAGCTTTAGGACTTTGGAAGGCCAGGAAACATAGAGTGAAAACCTTTTGGGAAAACACACAGGAAACAAATATACACGTAAAAAAATTTGAATTTTTACGAGTAATTTGATTTCTCTGAAAATAAGAGCAGAACTGTGCTATAAAGATCAGAGCACATAAAGAGTTGTAACTGACATGCTCGTATATAGCTATTTTGCAGCAATGAATATCTCAGAAGGGGCCAGACGAAATCCTCCCAGAAATGTCAACTGCAAATCTGCAACTCTCTTTCTGTACTAAAGGTAGTCCCATCCTAGAAGCTCACCAAACTTAATAGCCATAGACCCATCAGGCAAGTTGCAGTCTTAGGCAGATTATTAAAATGTCAACTGCCACTTCCAATTCTCTTTTTGAGTGTGAACACTCAGATTTCTACATCCTCTGTGACTGCATGCGTCCACTATAGAGCGAATGACAACTAAAGCTGGGGTCTGAGGCTTGCAATGCACCCGTCCCACTGGAAGAAGAATGCCATCCACCAATCTCTTTGCATCAATTCTTATATGGTTGCCTCAGTGGGTATTCCATTTTGGTTGAGTTGAAAGTCTACTCATCACGGGGCACAACCATCATTGAAAAGATAGGAATATTCTTTTAGTTCTTTCTGCAGATAATTTCCAGTATTGAATGTTTCGCGCCCAAGGATCTATTTCCCCTCACTAAAACCTCCCTTTCAGTGTCATTCACTTAACATAACCACCTCTGCTCTCCCCTCTCCTGTGTCGACTATCGAGTTCCCAACTCCTCTACTACTTTCATTGCGTTTGTTGTATTATGAAGCAATGTGAAAGTAGGAAAAGCAGAGGTAATATTCTCAGCCACTTCCGTCATACCCATCATGAACTTCATAAAATATTTGTTTCTTATCCTACTACAGCATTTGGCTTTACCTTCTGCTCGTACAATTCTAGGACATCACAATCCCCCTCACCACTCTTCGAGGTTAGATAAGGATGCTCTTCTGAAATTCAAAGAGGGACTAGTGCTCGATCCGACTTTCGCCCTTGCTAACTGGGATGAGGCTACTGATGTTTGCAACTTCACGGGCGTGACATGTAACAAACACAAGACCCGTGTATCAACACTGAAACTGGTTGGCACTCAACTGGTAGGGCCGCTATCACCCTTCATTTCCAACCTCACTCGCCTTCATACTTTGCGTATTGAGGGAAATCAATTGTACGGCAGCATCCCGCCTGAATTTTCATCCCTTAGACATCTCACCTATCTCCGGCTTGCGGATAACAATCTGCAAGGTCCAATACCAGAGTCCCTTGGCCTTCTCTCCCGACTTAATTTACTACATATTAAGGGGAGCAGTATAAACGGTACACTTCCACCTTCTTTGTTCTCCAACTGCACTTTATTACATAATATAGACTTCTCTGGGAACTCCCTCACTGGGAACATTCCAGAAGAAATTGGAAACTGTTCAGGTCTATGGAACATCAATTTGTACGACAACAAATTCACCGGACCCCTGCCCCTCTCTTTATCATATATGACTGAGCTGACCAACATAGATGTGGAGAACAATCTTCTTTCTGGTGAACTGCCTTCAGAGATTGTAAGGATGCTGCCTAATCTCGCATATCTTCATTTATCATATAATCGTATGAAAAGTCATGATGGCAACACCAATCTTGATCCGTTCTTCATTGCCCTTGGAAACTGCTCTGGACTAATGGAGCTTGAACTTGCTGGCATCGGCCTCGGAGGACAATTGCCCAGCTCCATTGACAGAATTCGCGTCAGCATAAAGTATATCTTACTACAAGAAAACCAACTCTTTGGATCAATCCCTGCAAATGTAGCAAATCTTTCCCACCTTCTTACCCTGAACTTGACATCCAATCTTCTAAATGGAACTATAGCAGAAGAGATCAGCAGGTTGCCGAGTTTGGAACAGCTGTTCTTATCACATAATGCGTTTGCCGGCGCAATTCCTTCAGCGCTAACCAAGTTTCCAAGCCTAGATTTGTTAGACCTATCACACAACAATTTCTCTGGTCTAATCCCAGAAAGTTTAGGAAATTTGACCCGATTACGGTTTCTGTTTCTGAACAACAACCTACTCTCGGGAAAGATACCTCCAACTTTGGGACAGTGCATAGAACTGTACAAGCTTGATTTATCACATAACCAATTGACGGGACCTATCCCTCCAGAGCTAGCAGGTATGCGTGAGATCAGAATCTTTATAAATCTTTCACACAATCGGCTTGAAGGGACTCTGCCAATTGAGCTCAGCAAGATGCGAGATGTGCAAGAGATGGATCTCTCTTCTAATAACCTTACTGGAAGTATCTTTCCTCAGATATCGAGCTGCATTGCGGTGACGAAGATAAATTTCTCAAACAACTATCTTGAAGGGCCTCTTCCAGAATCGTTAGGGGAACTAAGGAACCTGGAATCCTTGGACCTTTCAGAAAACCGCTTATCTGGGACGATTCCTATAAGCCTCGCTAGGATGCATTCACTTACATATATAAATCTTTCCTTCAACAACCTTGAAGGAACAATTCCCCTCGGTGGCATCTTCGATTCAGCAACAAATATGTCGTTCTTGCAGACTCAACTCTGCAGACAAGCTTGCAGCAAAATCTCTGGCATTCAAATTTGCAGCACAAAGAGACGTTTGTTTCATTCCACTGTTTTCGTGATTATATTTGTCTTGGTGATAGTGGTATCAGCATTTTTATCCACGATATGTTGCGTGATTGGAATTCGGCGCATTAGAGTCATTATTCACTCTGGGAAGACTCAAACTGTCAGAAAGACATCTACACCAGAATTGATCCACAATTTTCCAAGAATTACCCAAAAAGAACTATCAGATGCTACCGCAGGATTCGATGATCAGAGACTAATTGGGTCAGGTAGCTACGGGCGAGTCTACAGGGGTGTTCTTTCAGATGGAACCGCGGTTGCAGTCAAGGTGTTGCATTTGCAATCAGGAAACTCAACCAAGAGTTTTAATAGAGAGTGCCAAGTCCTGAAGAGGATCCGTCATAGGAACTTGATAAGGATTATAACCGCTTGCAGTCTACCTGATTTTAAGGCTCTTGTTCTTCCGTACATGGCAAATGGGAGCTTGGATAGCCGTCTCTATCCACACTCAAACACGGGTTCGGGATCGAGTTTTTCAGATTTGAGTCTTGTCCAAAGGGTAAACATTTGCAGCGATGTAGCTGAAGGGATGGCCTATCTGCATCATCACTCCCCTGCTCGGGTAATACACTGCGATCTAAAGCCGAGCAATGTTCTTCTCAACGAGGACATGACAGCTCTAGTATCTGATTTTGGGATCGCAAAGTTAGTTATGATAGCCGGAGGGGGAAATGGTGGAGCTATGGAAATGGGCAACTCCACTGCGAATCTGTTATGTGGATCAATTGGATACATTGCACCAGGTACAGATTTCTCCCTTGACTCTGCATCAAGAAAAAGAACACAAAAGCAAAAACAAGTAATTTCTTTCTTTTTTACTCAACTGGGGCTCATATGGATCGAGTAAAAAGCTAAAGAATACACCCCCGGCTTCCTTTCAAATGTCCGAATACATTTTGTAGAGTAAAAAGGATTATGAGCTCCACAGAGGTTATTAACTTCCTTTCAATGACTTCTCTCTCCTCAAGTCACTGGAAGCATTTTCTCCCTGACATGCTGGATTTCCTCCCCAAGTTTCACACCAGCAAGGACCCACCAAGTTCATAGTTTCATTATATGTTTCTTGCCTGAAAAAAAAAAAAAAAACTGCATACGTCATGCATAAAACAACTGCAACATGATAACCACATTAATAAACCACGACAACAATTGTGAAATCATAGACATGTTTTGAGCATCATGGTTTTATTGTGTAAATTATTATTCTGTAATCGCCCTAGACTTGCATCTTTACCATCAAAATCCCACACTTCCGGTTTATCTGCACTAGAATTTGTTGTTGTGCACTTTCTACCATTTACACTTTTCGATTTGGTAGAAAAGACAAACTTTTGTAGCATTTCAAAATTTTTCTAACACAGAGTACGGGTTCGGATCAATCACATCCACGAAAGGAGATGTTTACAGCTTTGGCATTCTAGTGCTTGAGATGGTGACTAGAAAAAGACCAACGGATGACATGTTTACTGGAGGGCTAAGTCTGCAAAAATGGGTAAAGAATCACTTCCATGGAAGGATGGAAAGAGTGATAGATCTTTCTTTGGTGGCTGCTTCAAGAGATCACTCCCAAGAAGTGAAGAAAATGTGGGAAGTTGCGATTGGAGAGTTGCTTGAGTTGGGTATCCTCTGCACACAGGAGTCCCCATCAATGAGGCCTACAATGCTCGATGCAGCCGATGATTTGGATCGGCTGAAGAGATACCTTAGCGGGGACACTACAGCAACCTTCACCACTTCTCTTGGAATTTCATCTTCCACTCTTGGAGATGACTAACAGTTTCTCTTATTTTTGTACATGCTTCCAAATGCCATTCAATTTCAGGTGTTTTTCTGCATTGATCATTCAGAAAGTTTTGACTCAATATCACATTTTGGGACATTCTTCTGCACAATCAGAAAAGCAGAACAAGTCAATAACTGGTGCAGTAGAATGTTTAGATTCTTTGCAGTCCAATTCATCCGCACAGCACAAGAAGAAGTTAATGAGATGCTACAATGACTTTAAAATCCTAAGGTCCAAAGCAAATGCATAATGCATGGGTTGTCTGTGTCATAAAAATTAAGAACGTGTAAACCACAAGTGCAGAGTATTTTTACATTTGCTTTCAACCGGTGTATAGTAATAGGAGATTCAAACTGGTCGATTGAGCAAGCAAATGAAATACAGAGAACAAAACAGGGGGAATCTTTTCTTATTCTGCTTCTTGTCCCCCCCCCTTTTAGTTCTTTCGGAAAACCAAAGATATCTCTGTCATAAAATGGCAGCCCGGTACCTCTCAACTTAGGCTTGGACAGTGGATGATGGGTCCATGCAATATCGCCGCTCATACTAGACAATCTTTTCTATAAAGAATAGGCAGTCGTGTGATCCATGACAATGACCACCAACTGCTTGAGGTAGTGTAGTTTGAAACACGTTGTGCTGCTGATAATTATGTGCCAAATGTCAGAAAAGAAAAGGGAGAATAAGATATCCGAACACTTATCTTTAGAGGAGTCTTCCACTCAAGTGATAATATTGTAACAATTTTCTTTGAGAAATGGTACTTACAGAATATATAGTACAGGCAGACCTTTTTATCCCTTGTTTACAAATACATGAAACACTCCTAGAAAAGCGACAAAAGGCAGGCAGGAAAGAGATATGGACCGTTAAACACATCATAAAAAATGTATTTGGTTTTGGTGTATGATGCAACCTCCTACTCACTTTCCATATTATCACAGGGAAGTCGCCGTGATTGTTGATGTCATGAAAATGGCAAAACGGTAGGACAGAAAAAGGTTATAATGGTACCCATTTTCCATAATCCTGGTCTTAGTCTTCAACTCATGTGGCTTGCTGCATCTGGTTGATGTCAATCTCACGTGTGAAAATGACAGTATGGAGTGTATATTCAAACTTGGAATGATTAGAAGGAATGCTGGGTTGATGGAAGATTTGACATTTGGTAAATCCACTAATTTCCCGAACAGTAGCGGAAGTTCCTACACTAGCCTAACCAGAATACTCAGACGAATGATATACCTAGAAACCAGAGCACAGACATGATATTGTCCCAAAGTTTCACTTTGACGATTTCTAGACCAACCCCAAGTTGTCGGTTGGTAGACATAATGGGAAACATAATGTAGAAGAATCAGGGAGAATGATGCACTTGTCCATCCATAAGCTGCAAAACTCTTATTGCAGAAAGGATGTGAACATGACCTGTTCTTTGGCGCAGATATGATCTGATGCATTGGCATTTCCAGAGAGTTGTTCTACAGGTTGAAGGTGCTCAGCATCTTCAAATAACAATGGCCACTATATTTTCCCCTTGAGACTGCTTTAATGCCACAGCAATTTCATCAAAACAATGTAAACTCTTAATTGCAGCAGCAACACCCAATTTACGTTGATTTGCACTATCTAGCTGCTAATGTTTCAGAAGATTTACCCTCCAGGCCGAATTATACAACCTTGAGAATGCAACTGTAATTTGGAGTCTGTTCATTATATTTCCAATCGCCTTGATCTGAGCATCTTCAGAATAAATAGTCTGAATCATTTGGCCATGACGAAGTCACGAAGCCCCTCTCAACGGCCATAACTTCCACTAGTCATTAGTTTTTTTGTATCTTGCAGCTGTTTCTTCAGTGCCTTTCTTTATCGTTACCACAGGAAGACCAATGATGTCAGTGTTCTGCACCTCGCTACATTGTTGGAAAAAAAAAATAAGACAGCAAAAAGCGTTCATCAGCTATTGTGAGGATTAAGGAATTATGCATTTCATGGTTAAGTGACGAAGTAGGAAGAAAAGGGGTATATGGCCGTTAACACAGATAACACAGATAGCTGTTGAACTTCATTAGCTCAAATGTGACTATTTTTGTTTTCTTTCAGCTCCAATGTCAACCACTTACTATGCTTTCCTGTTGATATGCACTTTATGTGGATCTTAAATGAAGATCACCGGAATCCGCTCTCCACTTCCAGCATTGGAACAGGGAAAAGAAATTGTTTGCGCTCATAAGTGTATGCCCCTCAACAATGCATAACCAAGATGAAAAATAAAAGCAGAACTAAAAATTTAATCAAGTGACTAAATAAATTAATGACTGCAAGTGTTAAAAGGGAACAAGAAACGATCACAACAATTTTTCCCAGTTGTGTGTGACAATTGAACAGCCGGCATATAAGGTGGGAAGGGGATAGAAAATGGCGATCTTGGTATTTGAGATAATTGTAATCAAGATACTTGAGAATTGTGATGGTGATATATGACAACACCTGCAATTCAATAGACCAATCATAGATAGCAAAATTCATTACCAGTGAACATTTTCAAATTGGATTTTGACTTGAAATATAGCACTTCCAAATATCCCGATCACATTGTCAACATATGTGATCAGTATAGGTCGCAGAAGATTTCCATAGTGCACTTCTTTCAAGTGGTCTTTGGAAGCGATGCTGTCCATTTTGAGTATTGGCCATCCTGATCCCTATGTACCGGTTCCAGGTCCCCCGAGAGTCACCATCGAAGTCATCCATGAGATGACGGCTCCACGCCAAGCGTATTTCGCTGCGGATTATTTGGCAAAGTGGGCTGCCAAGAGGAAATTTTCTGGGATTGTTCCTTTATCATTTGATACCTACTGTCTTACTTAGGCAACACTCCCCTAGAGGTTTTGTTTGACACTTTATTCTGGAATGAAACATAGTTTGCTTAGAGAAAAAAAAAAAATTGTCTGTGTTCAAAATCGTGATCCTTATAATTGGCATCCAGATGACAGATAGCCCTACTTCAACTGTCAATATGACTGAAGGCAGGGACATGGCCCCCACCCCCCAAAAATCATTAGGAATTTATTTTTTTCCCTTTAACAAAATAATATTTTTTAATGATTTCTCTTGTGTTTTTTGTATTTTGTCCCACCGAAATTTATTTTTGTTTTGGCCTCCCTAAGGTTTAATTTTGGCTTCGTCCCTACTGAAAGGAAAAACCACCTCATATGTGCAGCAAATGGAAAGTTTAAAGCAGGGAGAATCATATTAGCTAGAAGAGGATATCAGTTACAACGTGCAAGCAATTCCTTAAAGTGAGTGAAGAACAGCACAGATTCATAGTTCAAACTTGCAATTTAGCCATGCTAGAAGCATCAGCCAAGATCAAGCAATTATGTAATAATAAGGCACAATAATTTAAGTGCTTCTCTCTTGTGCCACTATGATGGCTTCAGCGTTTTCTCAAGTATAACCTCATTAGTGATGATATTTCCTTCTGAGGCAATCTTTCTAGTCTAGGAAAAATCTCTCTTTTCAACCCTTGTCAAAAACATTTAGTGATGATTTTTCCAGTTTTGAAACTATGCTTTTCTGATTGAAATGATCCAACATAGATATCAAAATTACTTTTGCAGCCTAATTTTTCCCTATCATGCTTTAGATGCACATTTTCTGTTTCATGAAGTGCAAGAGGGCAAAATTAGGATTGCCACCGGTTTTTTAGTTTTTAAAAGACAATGGCATGTCCGAATTTTATTAAAATATCTTTACCTATAGTGGAAGAATACCGTGATAATAATAAAAACTTGGCCGGCTAAAAAATACTGAAAACCAAGCTAAAATCTACAAAGACCTAATCAACTCAACAATATATAAAAACTTATTCTTTCAAAACAAGAAAAACAATAAAAGCGAAGGAAACACATGAACCAGAATGGAACTAAGAAATTCTCAAATAAGTCAAACTAAGCTTATCGGAGTAAGCCAAGTAATTTCATTGGGACATCTGTCACGTGAGTCTAAGTTGTGAAGTTCTTTGAGCTCCAAGTTTTGCTAGATAGTCAGCAGGAGCATTTCCCTCTCTAAAAATGTGGGTTACAATATGATGAAAGTTCATATATGATTTTGCATATACTAACATAGAAACAAAAAGTAACATTCACTTCAATTAAACAAAATATTTCCCAGACACATAGGAAATAACAAAAGCAAACACGTAATAACATACTTCTCACGCATATTCTTTCTTACAGGCTTGAAACAGAACAATCATACATGTTGTATTCTGTATGCTCCGCTACTTCCCAATAAGATTTGCTTTCAAACCGATGTAAACAATAAAGTCAAGCAATAAGAGAAGCGAATTATCCTACACATTGTTTCGAGAACTTACAAGGCAGTGAATCTTTCATAGAAACACAGCCACAGGCAGAGGCAAGGGGGCGAACAGGGGACACCGCTCCGGTTGGCTCTCCCTAAATTTTTTTTTTACACCTAATATTTATTTATTTTTACCAGGCCCCGCCCTCCTTGCCTACCCAGATGCCTCAGCCCGCCCCCTATGCCCAAGCAACCTAGCCCAGCCAGTTAATCAGCCCAGTTTGTTTTTTGTTTTTAATGTTTTTAATCATTAATTTTTATATTTTAACTTTTGAGACATTTTTTTGCATTACTTAGTAAAAAAAAAAAAATTTTGTCATTTTCTCTTAAAAGTTTGCCTCTTTCAAATTGCATTCCAGGTTACGCCACCGAACACAAACAGAGAGTTAAATATTGAAACGCTGATGAATGAAAGAAAATTACAATAAGAGAGGCACTGAAGCATAGTTAAAGTTATATATTTAGAAAAGCACTCAAGAATGAGCCAAAACAGAGTGACAAACCTCAGAGACAGGCCTTGCCAGATGACATCAAGTTGAAGCCTCAGGCCACCTCTACAATCTTAGGACCAGCTCCGGAACCACAGGATGATGAGACCTTGCCGTACCCTATATAACGTAAACTAAACAGCAGAGCACCCACACTACGTACGTCCCTATCTTTTGTCACAAAAGAGGTGATAAAGGCTCTCCTCCTCTCACTCGCATGTTAAGAAAAAGATTGGTCACCACTTATCTGGGAAGCTTCCCCCGGCCTTCAGATATTTTTCAGGAGGGAGATATGGATCAAACTTATTTAGGAAAGTCATGCACTTAGCTATGGGGCATTCCTCCAGAGAAACGTGCATATTCATACAAGTCATAATAGAAGGTTTGGCCCATTGTTCGTCCTTGAAGCTTTATACGGTTAAAATGCATGAGGGAGATTCGGGTCCATCTCAGTTAACAATCATGATGCATTCAGCTATCAGGCAATCCTTCCTCTTCTACTATCCAGTCATCGCGCAACATACGTCCATCCTGATCCCCTGTCTCTCACTCCTACTCTGGACATCCGAACACCAGCACTCCTGCCCTTGCCTGAGTAAGTAGATGTTCCACCTTCAGGGCTTGCCCCAATTATAGCGAAGACAATATAGGAACCACCACCAGTCAATAGTTTGATCAGCATTCTTTCTGGAACTCGACAGACATTTAATGTTTCTCATGCCTTTGGGTTGATCAGCACCTCTCTGGGAGAACAAACTGCCTTCACCTGCCCTTTAGGGAGTAAATAAACCTACTAAGATAATCAGCCAGGGGTGTTAATTAAAGTTTACGAAGGTAAAAGAGCTAGAACCAAGGACAACAACCTTCTTGGCACGTTTGAGCTTAAGGGCATCCCACCGGCACCAAAAGGTGTCCCTCAGATCAATGTCTGCTTTGACGCTGATGCAAATGGTATATATCTTGAACGTGTCGCGGAGGACAAGACAGCAGGAGTTGAGAACAAGATCACAATCACTAATGACAAAGGAAGGTTGAGCAAGGATGAGATTGAAAGAATGGTGCAATCCACTTATTTCTAAGATGTACCAAGGGCGCGGGTGGAGATGTACCATTAATGGGTGGTGCTGATATCCCAAGCGGTGGGTATGGCAATGCTAGCTCTGGTGGTTCTGGTGCCGGGCCTAAGATTGAAGAGGTTGACTGAGAGTTTTGAAATAGTAACTGGATAGATTGTCCTGCTTTTAAGCTTTGCGCTTGATAAGGAGCAAACAGAAAACATATAACACCACATGGCAAGAAGCAAACAGAAGAGAGCAAAAACTTCTTGCAAAGTGGCCTATTGGATTGGGTGTTGTCCTGTCGCAAAGTTCAAGGTGGATCCTAGGACAGGGGCCCAAAGAGAGAAAGGATCTGATAGGAGCGGAAGACTTAGAGAATTGCGTTGTAGTTCATAAAAAGGATAAGGAAAACAATCTATGTGATAATTGGGCTCAAACCTATAGACTTAAACTTTTAAGTTGAATAATGTCTATAGAGGAACGAGGATGCATCAGCTATCTGAGAAGACATCGGAAAATGAAAAGAAAATGGCACTAGCGCTGATCGTGCTCCCCAACTTCGTGCTCGTATTATCATGCTTTCAGGCTATATGTCTTTGTAAAAGACTTTCAGCTTCTTCTTGCAGGCAATATACATATCAAATTGCCAAATTGCATGTTATAACAAGCAGCGAACGTTGCTAGGCCGTTCTTTTTTATTTTGATTGGAATAGATGTCTAGAAAATAACGCAGAGGATTAACAACAAAGCGAAAGAATAGAAATTCACAGAGGAATGGATGAAGAAAACTGCACTATATCGACAGCATTCTCAAAAAATTAGATCTGTAAGTTCTTCTAAGTTTCGTAAACCTAACAGGCTACCAGAATGATTTATTGAGAGCAGCACTCAAGAATAAGCCACAACAGAGCAACTACAGCGGGTCTCAGAACGGAACTTGCCAAATGGCATCCTTTCGAAGGCCTCAGTCAACCTCGTCGATATTAAGCCTAGCTCCGGAGCCACTAGATGAAGCCTTGCCGTGCCCAGCACCGGGCATTTCCGCGAGACCACCTATTAGGTACATCCCCGCCAACACCCTGTTCTATCTTTGCAATAATCGGAGCGCACAGACCCTGCAACACTTTCAGCTTGTCTTCAAACTCCTTTACGTCTGCCAATTGGTTCCTGTCCAGCCACTCGATCGTCTCGTCAATCGCTTCTCGATCTTCTGCTTTTTGGAGGATCTAATATCCCAGCGAATTTCTCATCCTTTCATCGTATTCCTCACGCTGTAGGAGTAATCTCGAGCAAGTTCTTAGCCTCAACCTTCTTCCACCTGCTCATCCTCTGCCTTGTACTTGTCTGCCTCTTGCACCATTTTCTCTATCTCTTCCTTGCTCATCTTCCCTTGTTGTTAGTAATGGTGTAATCTTGTTCTTCACTCCTGCTGTCTTGTCCTCGCCGGACACATTTAATATACCATTGCATCCAGGTCGAAGCACACATTGATTTGAGGGACACCTCTTGGTGCCGGTGGGATGCCCTTAAGCTCAAACGTGCCCAGAAGGTTGTTGTCCTTGGTTTTAGCGCTCTCACCTTCAACACTTGAATTAGCACCCTGGCTGATTATCTGAATAGGTCGAGAAAACTTGCTCTTCTTGTAGGAATTGTCGTGTTCCTTGGAATCAAGACGGTCATAACGCCACCAGCAGTCTGGACACCAAGGCTGAGAGGGGTGCAATCAAGCAGAAGCAAGTCTTCGACCTTCTCATTCCGCTTCACCGCTCAGAATTGCGGCTGAACAGCAGCCCCATAAGCGACGGCCTCATCCGGGTTGTATGCTTTTGCAGAGTTCCTTGCCGTTGAAGAAATCCTGCAAAAGCCGCTGAACTTTTGGGATCCTGGTCGAGCCGCCAACGAGAACAACTTCATGAACCTGATTCTTGTCGATCTTTGCGTCCTGAAGGCCTGTCCACTAGTTCCATACACTCCCGGAACAGATCCATGTTCAATTCCTCGAATCTTGCTCTGGTAATTCGTCGCGTAAAAATCAATTCCCTCATAAAGCGAATCAATCTCAATGGTCGTCTGCGTGGTTGAGAAAGAGTCCTTTTCGCCCGCTCACATGCAGTCCTCAACCGTCTCAAAGCTCTCGCGTTGCCACTAATATCCTCTTGTGCTTCCTTTTGAACTCTGCCACAAAGTGGTTCACAAGCCTGTTATCAAAATCCTCACCACCAAGATGGGTATCACCAGCAGTGGCCTTAACTCAAAATCCCTTCATCGATCGACACAGTGAAACATCAAAAGTCCCACCCCGAGATCGAAATAAGCACGTTCTCTCCCTGACCTTCGATGCCTTCTTCTGAAGTCCGTAAGCAATGGCTGCGCAGTGGTTCATTGATAATTCTCATCACATTGAGTCCCGCGATCGCACCAGCGTCCTTGGTCGCCTGCCTCTGCGAGTCGTTGAAGTAGGCCGGGACGGTGACCACTGCATTCCTTTACTGGTGACCCAGATAAGCCTCAGCAATCTCCTTCATTTAGTTAACACCATCGAAGAAATCTCTTCGGCGCGAATTGTTTCTCTTCGCCTTTGTAGCGTACCACGATCATCGGTTTGTCTCCGGGGCCTGGAACGACCTTGAAGGGCCAGTGCCTCATGTCACTCTGTACGGGGTCGAGAACCGCCTACCAATGAGCCGCTTGGCGTCGAAGACCGTGTTCTCCGGATTCATGGCAACCTGATTCTTGGCTGCGTCCCCAATCAACCGCTCGGTGTCAGTGAAGGCAACGTAGGAGGGAGTGGTTCTGTTGCCTTGATCATTCTCTATAATATCCACGAGGTCGTTTTGCCACACGCCAACGCAGCTGTAAGTCGTGCCAAGATCAATACCAATGGCCCTACCTTTAGTCCTGGTTTCCATTCCGAAAGATGTACCAAAAGAATGTGTTAGATGTTCTAACTATTCAAGAAAATAAGTTAAAGAAACAGAGAGCTGAACTATTTTATAGTTTTCTTGACTTGGTTTCCGAGAGTTTCGTTTCTTTCTTGAGAAACAGATTCTTGGGTTTCGAATTTGATGCCTGCCAAAGGAGTGCGACGGGTATTTATAAGAGTGGGACTGGGAGAGAAATGTGGAACAAATTCGAGAGTGGCGGGAAAAGAGAAGCTATCAGAAGGAAAGCAGACCAACCGTAGAGTTCTAGAGGGCGAGGGAGACGTGGCAGCTTCCTTCTCACCTTTTGATTTGTCCAGAAGGTTGTGTGGGTCCTAAGAGGGAAACCACGCCAATATATCTTTTTTTTTTCTCTTCTTCCTCTTTTAAAATGAGAAAAATTAAAAAAAAAAAATACAATTTTAAATAGAAAGGGTTTCCAATAAACAATATCATATTGCCCTATATCAACCGCTTACTCAAATACATTTATATTAATCTATTAATCATAAGTTTTAAAAAAATTCTTATTAATCAGTAAAATAGTTTCGAATCTACTTATTAGAAAAAAAAAAAAAAAAAAAAAAAAGCTCAGTAAAATAGGTTCAAGGCTTCAAGCCCATTTATGTACAAGATTAGACATCTTGGTCAGATATTTCGAAACTTGCGGCCTAATGTAACTTTTATAGATTACGGCCCAATTAAGGCCCAATGCAACTTTTTAAAAAAGATTACGGCCCAAATCCATCCACGTGTTCGATCTTAGGCACTGGCTAACGCAAAAGCTCTCCAGAACACTCTGGAGTCTGGTGCCTGGTAGTAGCTCTCGCTCGACCTCTCTCCGATCGTCTCCGCGTAGCTAGTATCTTCCACCACCTTCTCTTCCTAAATCATACGTTCCTGTGAGACACATGACTAGCACTATAAATTTCAACACGTCAAGTGCAAACCCCATCACAGACCAAAATCATACGCACTATACAACAAAGTTACCTAAACACACTCTCACAATCTATCAAACTCTTGAGCGCTTTCTGCCTTTTCTATCCTGCTGTCTGAACCAACACAGATAAGACTTTCTTGCCAAACTTCTAATCATGTCATCCAAATCCGAAGGGAAGGCCATTGGCATCGACCTCGGTACCACTTACAGCTGCGTCGGCGTCTGGCAAAACGACCGTGTGGAGATCATTGCCAATGATCAAGGCAACAGAACCACTCCCTCCTACGTTGCCTTCACTGACACCGAGCGGTTGATTGGGGACGCAGCCAAGAATCAGGTTGCCATGAATCCGGAGAACACGGTCTTCGACGCCAAGCGGCTCATTGGTAGGCGGTTCTCCGACCCGTCGGTACAGAGTGACATGAGGCACTGGCCCTTCAAGGTCGTTCCAGGCCCCGGAGACAAACCGATGATCGTGGTACGCTACAAAGGCGAAGAGAAACAATTCGCGCCCGAAGAGATTTCTTCGATGGTGTTAACTAAAATGAAGGAGATTGCTGAGGCTTATCTGGGTCACAATGTGAGGAATGCAGTGGTCACCGTCCCGGCCTACTTCAACGACTCGCAGAGGCAGGCGACCAAGGACGCTGGTGCGATCGCGGGACTCAATGTGATGAGGATTATCAATGAACCAACTGCGGCAGCCATTGCTTACGGACTTGACAAGAAGGGGTCGAGGTCTGGGGAGAAGAACGTGCTTATTTTCGATCTCGGGGGTGGGACTTTTGATGTTTCACTGTTGTCGATCGATGAAGGGATTTTTGAGGTTAAGGCCACTGCTGGTGATACCCATCTTGGTGGTGAGGATTTTGATAACAGGCTTGTGAACCACTTTGTGGCAGAGTTCAAAAGGAAGCACAAGAAGGATATTAGTGGCAACGCGAGAGCTTTGAGACGGTTGAGGACTGCATGTGAGCGGGCGAAAAGGACTCTGTCTTCGACCACGCAGACTACCATTGAGATTGATTCGCTGTATGAAGGAATCGATTTTTACGCTACAATTACGAGGGCGAGATTCGAGGAATTAAACATGGATTTGTTCGGGAGGTGTATGGAACCGGTGGAGAAGTGCCTTCGAGACGCGAAGATCGACAAGAATCAGGTTCATGATGTTGTTCTCGTTGGCGGGTCGACCAGGATCCCAAAAGTTCAACTGCTTTTGCAGGATTTCTTCAACGGCAAGGAACTCTGCAAAAGCATAAACCCGGATGAGGCCGTCGCTTATGGGGCTGCTGTTCAAGCCGCAATTCTGAGCGGTGAAGGGAATGAGAAGGTCCAAGACTTGCTTCTGCTTGATGTCACCCCTCTCAGCCTTGGTATCGAGACTGCTGGTGGTGTTATGACCGTCTTGATTCCAAGGAACACGACAATTCCTACCAAGAAAGAGCAAGTTTTCTCGACCTATTCAGATAATCAGCCAGGGGTGCTAATTCAAGTTTTCGAAGGTGAAAGAGCTAGAACCAAGGACAACAACCTTCTTGGCACGTTTGAGCTTAAGGGCATCCCACCGGCACCCAGAGGTGTCCCTCAGATCAATGTCAGCTTTGACATTGATGCAAATGGTATCGTGAACGTGTCGGCGGAGGACAAGACTGCAGGAGTGAAGAACAAGATCACAATCACTAATGACAAAGGAAGGTTGAGCAAGGATGAGATTGAAAGAATGGTGCAAGAGGCAGACAAGTACAAGGCAGAGGATGAGCAGGTCAGGAAGAAGGTTGAGGCTAAGAATACACTCGAGAATTACGCCTACAACATGAGGAACTCAGTGAAAGATGAGAAGTTTGCTGGGAAGTTGGATCCTGCTGACAAGCAGAAGATTGAGAAGGCTATCGATGAGACAATTGAGTGGCTGGACAGGAACCAGTTAGCTGAAGTGGAGGAGTTTGAGGACAAATTGAAGGAGTTGGAGGGGCTGTGCAATCCAGTTATTTCTAAGATATACCAAGGCGCGGGTGGAGATGTCCCAATGGGTGGTGCTGAAATGCCAAGAGGCGGGTATGGCAATGCTAGCTCTGGTAGTTCTGGTGCCGGGCCTACGATTGAAGAGGTTGACTGAGGCTTTTGAAATAGTAACAGGATAGATTGTCCTGCTTTTCAGCTTTGCGCTTGTTGTCTCTTCCCTGAGTGATTAGAGAATTATGGACAGGATAAGGAATTATGTGGGGCTTGTAATTTTACTCATGTATGTTATAGCTATTTCCCGAATCAAATAAAAAGAGATATTTTGTTCTCTTCCTTTCCTATATTTTTTCCATGAGCTTCCCTACAGTTTCTTGATGAGCAACTTCGAGGATTGAGATCAAGCAGAATATCTGTGCCTTGAATAGAGGGAAAACAAAAAAACAGCACCTGTTCTTACAGAAAAACTTCCCAGAGTACTTCAACTTATATATTTTGATTTTTCTCTAAGTTTCTTGTTATTACTGGTGAAACTTTGGTAGAGATGCACTCTGTGCCCACATGTTTCTAGCCAATTCTTCCAGATCCCAATAAGCTTGTTGAACGCATAACCTCAAAAACAGCCAATTCAGCCCGGAAGCCGGAATCCGAACCCGGTTCCCAAACATAGCCTAAAATTAAGTGGACTGAGTCGGCCTTTTTTTGGCCCATTGGGCTTCGAGTCGGCTAATTCAGGCATGTCCATGTAATAGGCTCTCATTGGAGTTTGCAAATACTTGGACCTCCAGTTGTCAGCGCACAGACGTATCACTCTTGAATAATTGGGCCCATCAAAAATCAAGTGTGGACACTTTTATACTATAGTTCAGATTGACATCTCCATTACTTGAGATTCCTTTCCATTTGTGTGTCTTTTTTTCTTTCTTTTTTTTCTCTCCTTAAAATATTCTTATCGCTTTGTGTGGATGAAAGGATAATCCGAGTTGATTCCCCCAACCCAAAAGAAGGAACATTTCTCGGAAGGCGCTAGGGAGTCCTACATTGGGCCATAAATAATATTTATTGTCAGTTTTCAATCTCTAAGGGAAGAGCTGAGGACAAATCCTCATAGTCGACTCGTAGCACGTGTTTGGATCGTAGAATGACAGCGTTGAAGAGTTCTGAACAGACAGAGATTAACTGACCCAGCAATGAGCATCCTATTCTTTGATGAGCTGTGACTTGTTCAGCAAGCACTACGAGTATTATGGTTCGTAAAATATTAATCAATGCTTTACCCTTTATTCCTAGAGCTCCCATTGGCTTTGTCACTTCCAGATTTTAGCTTTGGAGCTGAAAAAGTGGTAATCTTTTTGCCCAAAAAAGCAGGACAAAGGATCTAATCCTAAACAGCTGATTAGAACATTTTTTATCTTTTGGTTTCCATTGTGACACAAAAGCTTTGTCAGAGATATGGTTCTCATGTTTTTGTATAATTAAGGATTCATATATTTGGCCCAAATTCCTGTTTTCATCCATTTTACCCTATAAACGCGACCATCAGCTTTTACCTTTCCCTAGATAGGCCATTTACATCGAGGAATTGCATGGGCCAGTCGTGTTTATTCTCGCACCAGGAAAAAAAAACACTATTTCTTTTATATTTCATGATCTCGACAAAAAATCCGAACTCCACTATATAGGCTCTTGTCCTCTTACACATCAATATAGCCATATAGGCTCGTCCCTATCCTCCCCCCCCAAACCTCCTTTCTCTGTTCCCAAAACTTTTCGTCAACCGAAAGAGGATGAAGCTGCTAATATTTCCATGCTTGATATTATTCCTCTCATGCACTCCAGTGCTGTCAAGCTCGGCTCGCGGAAGCTTTTCCACGTTAGAACATGAAGGTTCCAACCTGTCAAAGCGCATTATTTACGAACAAAAAGTAGATGGTAAGAATAGTTGGTCCTTGATATGAGGGTAGATAGATCAATATTTGTGTTGTGCAGGTTCCAACCTGTCAAAGCGCATTATTTACGAACAAAAAGTAGATGGTAAGAATAGTTGGTCCTTGATATGAGGGTAGATAGATCAATATTTGTGTTGTGCAGGAAGCCATTAACACATTCCTCCTGGTTTTCTCCAGCAAGACTTGGTGCGGCTAAGGAAACACTTGGCATGTCTGGAGGCAGCCGCGATGGAAATGGAGACAACGGAGAGCAAGAAATATACGACGCGGGAAAAAATCAGAGAGGGAAGGCCGGCGCCTCTGGTGGTTCAAATATTGCTCATCGACCGGGCCCCTCAAGGAGAAGTTCAGCATCGTTGTCAGGGAGACCCCGGTTTTTCATCTCCACGTTTATGGCTTATGTCGGCTTCGGTTTGATCCTGGTTTTCCCCTTCTGGTTGCTCTAAATATATGGATTTCTCCTATATTTCGTTACACCTCCGGTCCAAAGAAAAAGAGTTAAATTTGCCATTTCTCCCATTTAGTTTGGTGTGGCAGGTTTTGGGCTTCCCTATTAGCGTCTTAGCACTTTTTGTAGCAATCGTTCTTGATTACAAGAACAGAAAATTTTCAGCATGGAGTAAAGACTGGTTGGACTTCAGAAGGCCGAAAGCATTCAAACTTTACCACTCCCTAAATGCCAACTCCGTATCCGTCATGCCTCCGAATTTTAAGGCATAATGCAACAAAGATGCCCTTCCAACGAACTAGTTTCTACAGATGATGAAGATCCGCAAACGGATATGAATTCAATTCCTAATAAAAGCCGAAGCTATGGCTTAAATTAGCTTAAATTGAATCTACATGCTCATATGACATATCTGGAACAGGAAACAGAACTTGTCTCAGTTAGTATAGGTTTCAAAGTCAGAAAAGAAGCGGTTAGAATAGGTTTCAAAGTCAGAGAAGAAGGCAAGGAGCTGGATGACACAAAAGACGAGTTAGACATCAGTAAAAGACTAGATGCTGATGAAATTATACTTTTTCAATGACTAACTTCATCAACTTCCTCGATAACGTTATGTAAGTTCTTGAAACCATCATGAAGAAACTAGTTAAATTCTCACTCATGAACGAATCGCCTCATTAACCCCCTAAAAAGCAGTAAAATGTAATTTTAACCCACATTTTGCTCATCAGCCTAACACTTCAGCACTGAGAGGGTCAAATCTTTTCATGAATTTGAGCAAACATGGCGAGAATATCACCAGACTCGACTGAAGGTCAAGCAGCTTCTAATCTATTAGCCTGTTCGACTTGCATTTCGCAATTTATCTACAAAAAAAGGAGAAACGAAGAAGCCGTAGAAAGAAGATAAAAATGGAGAGCCCTATGTAAGGCATTTGAGGAACTGACTATAGGCCATCTAGATCTACAACACAGAAACAATATGCATATTGTGATTTCAATAGTATAGAAGAATACAGTTGTTTCCAAGTCCACTTCAATTTAAACGCGTCATATTTGAACTGAAATAAGCCTCACTGACACAAATTATGCACCAGAAAAGCACTGTAAAAAATAAACACCTTAGGAAAAAAATTTTGGCATACCCGAAAATGACACGGTATAGTTCAACTTGGAAGAGTTCCTCATCCGTTTCATTTCCTCATATTTCATAGAACAACTTCTCAAACACTTTCATATGTTCAGATTGCAGACCGATGGCTATAGACAAGCTACCATCATCAGTTGAGCTTGGAATTATGAATGATAACCCGTCATATGGAATCCCACCAGGTCCCATGAATATGGGCCTACCCCACCCAAAATCAGCATCATGGATTGGCAGCCTGATCCAGCTAGTTATGCCAAGATTTGGACATCTGAAAGTATGAGCCCCACGAACAAGGGCTGATAGATCAGGCTGAAGCTCTAGATAGTCAAGGGCTGATCTCAAATAATCATTGTCCATCCGTGCCACTGCATCATGAATCCTGCTCGCAGCATACCAGGTTGGTTTAGATATGAGATCACCTGCTAAGGCTATTGGAGTCGCAGTGAAAATCACATTGCCAAAGTAACCAGGCGGGAGTGGGGGATCCAATCTGGACCGACCACTAGTTGCAATGTACAGTTTGGTCTCTTGATTATCAGGAAGTTTACGTGCCTTGCATGTACATCTCCAAACATGACCTGACAGCATCTCATATGAGCTATAAGGGATTGTGTTACCATCTTCTTTGGACTTGGCTTTGAGCATGTTCAGTTGTTCCCGGGTTATCTTGAAAATTGAGACTGTTGTACTCTCCGGATCTGATTTTGTGGACTGAACAGGGGTTTTCATTGGAGGAGCGGGCTGGTATTCAACGTGCTCGAATGCAGGTTGAGGTGGATCCCGAGCACGGAGTATGGTCCGGTCAATGAACGGTTTGATGGTAAGATCAAGACCCCGTGCCATATCAGACCATGAATTCACAAAATGTAGACCAGAAAATCCATCTGCTGCATGGTGTTCCATACCCACACCAAGTGAGGCGCCGCCACATTTAAAATGCGTTACCTGCACAGAGAAAAAGGTCAGCACAGAGTTGGCAAGCTCAACTGTTCAAAAATCACCAGCTTAAACCAAAGTTAATAGAATCACATGCACATCGAATCCTTAGATTCAACTGTTCTAATAATCCCTTGAAATCTGGCTTAAGATTTGTATGTGGCCAATATAAAGGTCATTAGAGACCAGCAAAAGATGGTATACCCAAAACCATTCAACAAATTTACTTTTTCTTCTTATGTTCTTCCAATGAAAAATAAAATATACACATAAATCTAAAAATCATCACATTCACAACTATTAGAACCACAGAATACGCATGAAGTTGCATATATACACAACATCATCTTTTCCTTTTGGTGGTTATACATAACATCATCTGACAGTTGAGGAAGACCCACAACACCCAGGACCTTACGCTACAAGATCCCTCTCAAAAACATTTCCTTCAAGTTCTACATTTGGTTTTTCAGAGTCAAAGATGAGTCTTTGCATGCCCACGTATCAGTCAGTGGCAACCAAGATAACAATTGTAATGGCAGATTGACGAAGCCTACACTTGGAGAAGGTTCCTTCAATTATATTTCAATCTATCATCATAAATCACAGTTCCAAGGGCTATATGAAGAAGGTGAAAGACTATGATCATCTCTCTTGCTTATTACGTTACAACAATAATAACATGGTCAGAGATGGATATCATACGACTACTTAGGTAACTAGTTTTAGGTGGCACCAAGCCACCAACCTAATTTATATGAAGAGAAGTAGGTTCCTTGAGAGAATTTACTAGGTGTTCTATAAACCATCTTGCCACCTATCCAACTTTCATGAACAGTACGGTAAACATGAAATCCCCCAACTCCTGATTCTACCATGTTGACTACAGAACTCTGAGCCCTATGAGATACATTCTCACTGAGCAATTTCAATTTTTGGCTGCTCCAGAATTATTAATAACACATATACAGTACGATTGGTCTTATGATCAAGCCTGGTATCACATGGTTGGAAAGCCGCTAGACAACTATAATTTAACAGTCAAAAACAACCATCAACCCTTTAGATTGACCTAAGAAGTTGTGCAGGAGACTTTTTCTACCAGTACATAATTTGACTAGGTCGAACAACTGAATGTTCCAAGACCTACAAGTTTTATCATTCAATGCAGCTTCTTTCTATACGAACACTCTAATTGGGTTGAGCAATTGAACTCCAATCAACTGAAATTTCAAATTTCTTTTCTAGGCTAATTAAAATTACAAATCGAACTCAAATGAAAGCAACAAACATGCATTTGTTAAAAGGATAATGAATTGGTCAAAGAGTTGAAATTGTACACTGAATCTTTGAAATTTTCAATTTAACACCAATTAGCAATAAAGAAGCCAGGTTCCTGGAACAAAGATTTAAGGACCATATAGCTTCAGCAATTACAATAAGTTGGAGCAACTTAAAAGCACAATTCAAAGCTTTGTATCCCCCATAAGAACTGGCTTTTGACACTTATTTCCTACAAGTAGTCGTAAAATAAATCATGCCATCTAAAATGGTGAATAACAACAAGCGTGATATGGCTGAAATGGATACTTTTGAAGACTTTTTTTTTTTATTTACATGAAAAATTCGTTGCACTCAAATAGTGCACTGAGCTTAGACAGTCAATCCAACAAGACGCACTGATCAGCTGGAAGAAGCTCCAGACACTCAGAACTAGCCTCAAAGCCCAACTATCGGATTAAGTTCGTCCTTCTAACCATAAAGCTATTACTTGGCGGAAAGTAACCCTCAAAACCCATGCTTTCTTCTTAACTCAGAGGACACGGGCCACTGCCGGGAAGCATCCCACCTACTTTTGTCGGCCCAACAGTACTTATTACTGGACAAGACACTGCCAAAAGTTCGACTGTAACCACATTATCTCGAACTTTTTATCTAAACAGCTAAGGAAGTGAACCACTTGGATACCAAATTTTTGGACAACCCACCACCAATAATTCACATCATACTGTACCCAAAAGTTGTGACTGAGTTATAGATATTGTTAAAATTGTAACAACATAAAAATTGGAAGACAAAAACAACAACAATAACTTACATACCTGCAGGACCAAGAGGGGAAAAGACTCCATCCCTTTGGAATAGTCCACAGCTGGAATGAGCTGCCGGAGCTCCAACGTGGGCGCAAAATCTCCAAAATCATCGATGGCAGAGTCTGTCTCGGCCTCGACGAAGAGCACACCCTCGGCGTTACAGTCGATCTCGATCCTACCGTCCTCATCCCGCTTCAGGCGGCCAGCCATGGGGTAGAAGGGCACGAGAACCTTGCTGAGGGCCTCCTTGAGAACCCTTGCGTTGAAGAAGTCTGGAGCGCCCGTGGTCGGCCTGTAGAAGTAGACGCTCGGGGTGTGAAACCGCGGCACCACCAGGTCCACGTTCGAGTTCCACAGAGACCCCCGTGGGGTCTCGCCGGCAGGCCGCACCATCGTTGACTCCTTCACGTTGATGTTCATTTTTCTTCTTTCTTTTTCCCTTCTTTCTTACTTTTGCTAACCTGAGCCGGTTCCGGTTGGTCCGTGGTGGATAATCCCTACCCCCACCTACAGCATAAAGGAAATACAACAACATTAGGCAAAATGGTTGGACAATACAAAGTGAGCCTTACGCAGAAACTAACGGCTAACCCCGAACAGCAACTCAGATTTCCTCGACAAACATTTCAACTCGACCTTAAACGTCGTTAACTGTTCAAGTTTCACTAACGTGCACTGGGCAAGAAATCAGAGGTGCCAGACTGCCAGGCTCCTCCTTTAGCCAGAAGAAACATATTCTCGTCCGCTATACGTGATTCGTGGGTGAATAGGTGATTGCCTCCCATATCCGCCTAGGTACTAGAAAATATAGATTGCTTGGCAGTACATATGGAAAAGGCAGAGGGTAGTTCTATTTTCACGCCATTAATGATTTATCCACACCCACCATCTCAGACACAGAACAGGCCTATTGTGGGCTCTACGAGAGAGGATAACGAGAAACGCAGTACCAAAATATCATTTTTTTTCTGAAATCCAACGTCCCTAGATTTCTCCCTAAGAAGAAGGTCCAAATAGAAGCGGAAGAAGAAGAGTCTTCCTCTCAAGAAGAAAAGCGTCAGTGACGAAAAATGGGTCACACATATATAGGAGGAGGAGGAGGAGGAGGAGAAGAATTACCAATACAATGTGAAAGGGAGAAGCGCGCTACAGGCGAATATTAGCGGTGGCAACCGGCAGGAAAGGCGTCTGTGTCTTCGTTTGTTTCGTGAAGCGTGCGCTTTGGGTCCTTTAAGTAGAGACGCTCCAAAGGCTGAAGTGCCCATTTTGTCACTCACCAACCACGCCAACTAAGTTGACCAAGACCACCCAACATCCGCCACGTCGCGGGTAGAACCAATAGGACAAGAAAGAAATAAATTGCGCTCGGGAAAAAAAAAATTTAACTAGGCAAAGAAATTCTCAGACAGTCCGATTGCGAGAGAGAGTTGGTGAGATGGTGACCTAAAACCTAAACCACAGTCCCCTATCCTAGCCTCCACCAACTCTTATCCTGCACACTTTCGTCTCGGTACATCTCTGAGGTGGACCTGCAGAGTTTGCTCATTTGACCCACCACGACCAGTACATGAGTTTCCCAATCCCCATGTTCGAATTTGAGCAAATATAAACGCTCCCACCTCGCTAGCCGAAAACGAAAAGAAATTCCCAGGGTTGGTGGACCCTGGCGCTGGAGTTACTGCGACAACTTTGACAGATATTGCAGTCTAGAGTTTACAGCATTGATTGCTTGCTGCCGCTTTTAGACGGTTGGTGGAAACAGGCCCTGGGTTATTGCGACGACACTGGAAAGCCGTATGTGCTAGCATGCGAGAGATACTAATTAAGGGCACTGTTGAGCCGTCGTTCTGGACAGTAGTTGGGTCAATCAGTGTCGAATCGTATCGTCGATTGACAATCATATAGTTGTACCATTGCTTTGGTACGTCGGCTTTTATAGCCGTAGCAGTTGGTTCTTTGAGTCGTCATAATCGTGTGGGGGAGGAAGAGGTTAATTAGAAATGCGGCCTTTTATTGCGCCCTTGGATAAGGGAACTTCGGCCTGATCAAGCATCTGCAATTCTGCATCCTCCTTACAAATTCAGAGAATGTGGTAAGACTTAAAAAGCACTGCATAATTTGGAGTCGCATTAAAAAAAATAGAACTTTGGTCGAAAAAAATTTGAGTTTTACCAAAATTATATTGGAAGTTACACCTATCTTCTTTTTTTCATAATTATTCAAATAATGCCTCTTGTTCTCGCAAGAGTACAGGATGAGAGCTTGAAGCTGAGAAATTAGTAAACAAATTATAAGTTATGTTAAACGACCATCAAAGATGAGGATAGAAAATATTATGTGTTATGAATATTTGTTTAAAGAATATAAAAAATAGAAGATGTTGTTTGATTGGAAAAATTAATCATCTCATCCGGCTAAATTTATAATTTAAAGCATTGATAAAGAAATGCATGTGCATAATAATCAATAGATACCAAGCACATGTGTAAGTTTTTTCTTACCAATAAATAAAATACATAGAAACAAACATAGTATTCCAAATTGGCATGCTAGAAGTTAATACATACTAAACTAATATTTCATATCATATTAAGACACTATATATGACTTAAGTCAACGTTTGATTACGAGAGTGACTTCTTTACTTGTGAAAAGTGTCCACTGTTAAGATTTAGTAACTATTTTTTTATTAAAAAAAATTAGTAATTTTGTCACTGCACTTTGATTATATGGTAAGTTTGTTTTCAACGAAATTCGATTGTATTTTATTGAAAGTTAAAAGGCAGGAATTTTATTTCCTTTCTTGGCACTTAAAAGAAAGAGGTTTTGGAAGGTGAAATTTATGTTTCCTATTTAAGAAAGGGGCATGGTCTTAATACCATATTTTTTTTAGAGGGGGGCAGAGTAACCTTTTCACACTAAATTATTTTCTTTTTTCGGGTGGAGGAGGGGGGCAATATTTAGAGGCAAGGCGGAATTATTAAGTAATTTTTTTTCCTTTGGAGGGCACTCGCCACTATACTTTCTTCTGGCACATGATTATTATTTTTTGTAACCAAGTGTCAGGACCAGCTTATACGCACTTCAACTAATTTTAAAATTTATGCATTCTCCCTCTCACACAAAATTGTATAATTATCAGATCAAAAACCTTAGAAGTAATCTCAAAAGATTAGTAATACTTAGAAAAATTTGAACTTAGGACCTTGAAATGAGTAAACCACTAAAGTAGAAGCCTTAATCACTCGGACAAATAAATACTAGATCAATTGGTGATTGGGATATTTGCTCTTTCTCATCACCTAAGTGTATCCTGATGTGAACTAAGAATATGTTGGGCCAAAGGCCCATAATAGATGTCCAAATTATTGGAACCCGACCCGCTCTCCTAAAGGGTTGGGCTTGATACTCTTTCTCGTCACCTACGTGTATCAAAAGATTGTTCACGGGAATATGACTGACCTTTTTTTTTTTTGTAATTAGATGGACCAATTAGGGAATATGACTGACTTGAATTTGAGCGGATCACACTAAACAGATCTCAAATGATTTGTTGTCTGAAGTGCCATTCTGATGGTATAAAGCAACCAGTTATCTCGGCCAAGATTATTTCGGTGTAATTTATCAAATTAACTGTTTGACAAGAAATTTGTCTTATATTTCTACATATATTCTTGGACAAATTATATCCAGTAGATGGGTATGACTTCAAATTCTACTGGTCATTGACTTAAACATATTTGTATGTAAGACCAGTTTCCCAACTCGGACTAAATAGGGTTGTATACATAAAAGTAATGCAACGAATTTTCCTATCTACCAAACAAAACAAAACAAATCTTATTAAATTTTGTGTATAAAGTGACGAAAGGGATAAATTTATTTTTTCTGGGTAGCAGTTGAGTACCTGTCCAACCGGTGGTTAGAAGTGGGTCTGAAACTTTCATCGCGGCAAAAAAGTCACGTTGCCTTGTACTAAATACTGCTGAGACGACTTTGGGCATGCCTTTTTTTTTTTAAGTAAAGTTTTGGTCAAATTTTATTTATATTCCAAAATGTTGGTTGGTAAACATAATTGATTTTAAATTTCAATCAAGAAAATAATCATAATATAACTTTAAAATAATCTCTCTTTATCAAATAATATATTTTTATTATAAAAAATATAAAAAAATTCACTCAAATTATTTATCTCTTTGTAAGATTCGTAGCAAAAATCTTGATCGTTGAAATCTAGCAGCTCAAGCGTTATAATTCCTCAAGATCTACGCACACAGTTTTTGAGAGAGAAGTCGAGAGAGAGAGAGTTTTTAGGGAGAGAACAATTATCGTGAAAAATGACTTCTACTATTCTCAAATAAAGTTCTGAGCTATATCTATCAATCAAAATCATGACACATGTATGTCGGAATTTATTTTAGGACATAAATTAATGAAATTTAGTAGTTATAAGGCTTAGGGTGTGTTTGAGTGTTAAAATTTTGTGGAGGTTAAAATTTTAGGGTATCGAAATTAGTAAAAGAGTGAAGTGAGAGATGATTTGAATGAATTTTTTATATTTTTTATAATGAAAATTAATGATTCGATAAAGAGAAAGATTATATTGTAATTATTTTATTATATTAAAATTTTAGAAATCCTAAAATTTTTATAAACAAACACATTTTAGATTGTTTTAGCATTTTGGATGCACGAAGTGTGTTCTTTTTTCTTTTTCTTTTTTTGCTTTTCTTTGTATTCTATTAATTGGAGGTTCGAAAACATATATATATAATTAGCCCATTGCACTCAGTTATTAGATCTGTCCTAGATCTCTATAAAGCAGAATCTAGGAGAAAAAGACTCATTATCGTTATTTGGGATAGAAGATACTCGTCCCATTATTTATGCTTTCAACTTTCTATTATTTAGCCTTTCACTCTGAAATTCATGACTCGGTCTGTTCTGAAATTCCCCTTACCCTTTGATCGTCTTGCATGTTGTAACCATACAGACCTAACCATAAAAAATAAAATAAAATGGTATTTTATATTTTGAGAAATAATTCAAAACAATATCTTCAATAGTCAGAACCTTAGTATAATGCAAAAGAGACAGTGGTGTCTCGCTTAGGAAAAAGATGAGGGAGACAGATGATAAGTGAGGAGGGTGATACGTTAGGAGACGTACAGATTACTGCAACTAATTTGCGTGACTCAAGGGCATCAATTTGCTTTTTCCTTGTGAGTTGCTTAAACGACAATGTTTTCAAGAGTTTTACTCTTCTTATGATCTTATAAAGAGTAATATTATATTTGGAAAAGCCCACTCGCTCCTTATCCGTTGACCGGGTCTGGAATCTATACCTTATTGTGTTTGCGTGGAGAGAGTATCGTTTGCTGCCACAAAGAGCCAAACAATTTCCGTCATAAACGACTGGAAAGATCCAACACAAACGAGAGAGAGGGAGAGGGGGACAGTGCACATCATTATAAATAAGTCACCGAAGCTGGAAAAGAGAAGAGAACGCCGATCATTAGTTCCATCTATTTTGCCCCGATTTCTTCACCGAGCTCATCTTGATCGGTGGCTCTCCGATCTACATTGGTAGTTCAGTAGAGATCTGAGAGTTACAGAAACTCTCTACTGATTTGTCTCATGTCGCTTAGGAATATGGTTCGGGCCATTGCCCTCAGCATGGCCTGAGCCATGTTCTTAGCGACACGAGACAAATAGTAGCGGTGTCGGAGTGCTTTCATCAGAATCTCGGCGGTGAGACCATCGTGGGAGTCATGTCTTTGCTTGTCTTACTTCGTGTTACAGAAAATAAAAATAAAAACTGTTCTCGACTCGGCTGTCTGGACAGATTTTTAAAGAATTTTGTTGGTGATAGGAAAATTGAGGTAATTTGGAGTTTTTTTTTTAATGGAAAGAATTGCAAACATTCCTCAGTAGTTATAACGTTATAACGTGTAAATGTGTTATTTGTAATCTGTGGTTTAGATCATCTGGATAGTCTAGGGTACAAAATAACTTTATTTTAAAAAAATTGAAAAAACATCAAAGTCGTACTTTTCTCAAAAAGAATTGAGAAAACATCAGTAGTGGAGAGAGACTCCGATCCTATCAACCCACCTGATAAGGGAGCCTTGTCGGCAAGTCTGACTCTTTATGTGAAAATACATTTTGGATAAGTTGATAATCTAAAGTAGACGTGGTCCAACAAAAATTAAAAGAGTATATATGGCATTTGGAAATAAATTTTTTTAAAAATTTTAAGGTAAAATTTTAGGAGTTGGTGAAAAGTGAGGAGAAAAAAAAAATTGGTATAAAATTAAAGAGAGAGAAATTTTTGTAATGATGATAAACTTTTAAGGAGTTAAAATTTTGAAAACAGACCTCATGTAAAAATATCTAAAACCTGCTTAGTTTAATATTTTAATCAAAGTAAAGCAATCTAACAATCTGAACTATGGCCATGTATGGATTGATTTCGAAATCTTTTCAAAAAAATTTCACAATCACTTTTTTATTAATTTCAATCACTTTTTACCAATCCCAAAAGAATCTACACTACTTTCAAAAAAAACAAACACAAAAAAACTGTTTTGAGATATAAACCAAACATATAAATTTTTTAGTTTATTTCAAATTTATAATAATGTTTTATGCTCAATTTCATTCATTTTTACTTTTTTGCCCTTTTGAACTTTTATACGGAAAAACCCAAAAGGAGGATTGCAACTCAGGATATGGATGGTTATCGTAATGGGCTAAATAGAAGGTTAATAACACATGAGGCCCAGCGCAGTCATCCCTTCCAACTTTAGTTATTGTTATGCTTTCGAACAAACGACGTCGGAGTGATAGAGCACTTGGGTGTCGTGTCGGTTCTCATTAAAAAAACATTTTACCTTGGTATATATCTTCTCTAACGACCCCCTCAAAAAAAAAAGTAGGCTTGTTGGTAGTGGAAAAGACAAAAAAGTTTATATGCGAAAAAGGTGGACTTGTCTTTGTGGATTTCATGGATATTTTGGTAGAAGTATTAGATATTTTGGTAGAATTATTAGGGTAACTTTTGTACGTTTCCGTGGAATGCACCCGCACTATTTCTATAGCCACGAAAGCGACTATGGTCATCCTCGTTTAACTTTTTATATGATATTATCAACCATAGTAGTAGCATCTTTTATTATAAACGCCGAAAGTTCTGAGACTTTTTTTAAGAATAATATTAGTATGTCTTAAAAGTGAATAATATTCATATAAATATCTAAGAATGCTTTAACCCTCCTTCATAACTCTAATTTAAGCCTTTTTTTTGTTTGAATTATATGTGCTATCATAAATAAGTTTTCGTTTTATCAATTAAAATAAATTTTGCTATCGGAATAAGGACGAATTGGTTATAGATATTATGATTAGTTGACAAACCTTGATTTGACTTTCTAGAGTAACAGAACTTACACTGCATATGACGAAAGGTCACATTTTTTTTTCCAAGATTTAGTGACACTTACGCATTCTAAAATTTTAACAGAATAAAATAATTATAATATACACTCTTTTTTTTATTAAATTATTATTTTTTATTATAATAAATATAAAAAATGTATTCAAACTATTTCTCTTTTTATTTTTTTATTAATTTTAATATCTTAAAATTATAATCTCCTTAAAATTTTAATACTTAAATACAATCTAAACACTCTAACGGGATCAAATTGGGTAAAAATCATCTGAGCTGGGCAAAGATTAGTTATATGAATTGTCACTTGTTGTAAAATAAAATAAAAAACAAAATAAATCTTACACTTTCGTCGAGCGTGCCCCGCCCCTTGGTTTTTCAAAACTGCCATTGCCTACTTATCAACGAGACAAAAGCAACCTGAGGCATATATAAAAAGATTTAAACGAAATGCAGCGAAATGATCGAATACTGATACACCATATTCTCTATTTTGCTCTCGCTTCGCTCAAATCAGGGTCCGGAAGTTCAGCCTAGTAAGTAAGATTCTATCGCAAACCCTAAAGGCATTTAGTTCCTTTATTTTTATTTTAACTCGTGTGGTTAAATTAGTGCCAATATTTGTTTTTTCGCATCGAAATTGATCTGGAGTACCTTAGTTATTGTCTTGATGATGTTATTTTCATCCTTAGTCGGTTATTTTTGGCTGGACAGTGTGTTTGGTGCGGAGAGAACGTAGGAAAATGGAACAGAAATCAAGGCTTTTGAATTTTTAATTTCTTCACACCTTATTGAACGAGAAAGCTAAAGTACTTCGCTGGACTCGCTTGCAGGCTTAGTGTACCAGGACTTTTGGGAGCCTTTTAAAGTTGGTTTCGTGATACGTGGTTGAGATCTTAGATCAATAGTGTTTATGGCTATTTCAATTTGTCCGTTTTGTAATTAGTCAGGGTTTTTGGACGGAAAGAATATATGTGGAATTATATGGATCAAATGGTATGGTTGATTTGGTGTAGTCAGCGATAACTTTTGTACTGATGTCATTCCCTATTTATGTATTTCTTTGGTTGCATAAGAATCACCTAAGATCTTTTTAGGGATATGGCGCTCTTTTATACATTTTTTTGGTCGGTATGCATCTATATACATGTAACATGTATGTAAACGACAGCTATATTGTTGAATGACTTCTGTGATTGATGTCATTGGAATTATTCTAGGTAGATAGGGGATATATCTCAGTGCCCCCAAAACTGAAAAGGTATCAGAAGACGGTGAAAATGACAGACTTAGATATGGGTTGTCATCAATGCAAGGTTGGCGTGCAACTATGGAAGATGCTGTGAGTAGTTTGTGTATTTTTATTATTTCAATTGGTTATGTTTACATACATTTGCACCTGTGTATCCTCGTAAAAGCTGCTCCCCACATCTACGCATTATGCATACTGCTCTTTAAATAGCATTAGCATTTTCAGTTTTTGGGTAAGATCTGAGCTTAAGACCAACCGTACCTTAAACCACACCATCACCCCTTATAACTTGAATGAAATTGGTTTAGAACTCTTTAAGTAATTAACTAGGTATTTGTTATCTTCTTGCCAGGTGTTTTCTGTACCTTGGATTAAGAAATGTTATGAAATAACTATTAATGACATGTACCTGTTCTTGCACACTGGTAGAATTAAAATGCTGTAACTGTAATTATATATCCTGTGTAAATGGTCCGTAAGAACATGGTTTTAGGTGGCAAAGGGTTTTAAGCTCAATTCTCATCAAGTCCAGAAGGAAATAAGACAAACATATTACAACCTGAAAAAAGAGCTGTGCTTCAAATAAGATAACATACTTTTAAATGAGCCTACTTAAAGAACATTTAACTTTTATGTAAACTTTATTCTTATGTTCTGACTTTTTGGACTGAGTAACCTGCCAGAACAGGCATTTAATTTTCTGAAACATGAGAAAAGAATGTTAATTTCCAAAGTTCTAACTTGTGGAAAAATACGAAAAATAGCTTGTTTCTTTCCAATAAATGACCAATTGTTCAGTGGACACTGAAGTGCTTGGCAAGAAAATAGCTTCTCTTCAAAAAGGAGTGCATGGAAGAAAGATGACATGGTTGTCCCTTTCAGTGGTTCGCTTGGTGGACTTGCAGTATCTTCCATGTATTCTGCTACATTGCCAATTTTTATGCTAATTTACTGTATTTTTGTTGCAGGATGCAGCTTATCCAGATTTGGACTGTTCCACCTCTTTCTTTGGTGTTTATGATGGCCATGGAGGTTAGCATTTGCTTTTTATAAATTTCACTTTTATCCTTTAGAAACTTCTAACTAAAGTTGGTTTTTGAGCTGCAATTTCTGTTCCATTTTGGCTGCTGTTTGCATATTTTTGAAATTAAATCTCATTTTTAGTAGTTACTTTGTTCTCACAAAAGATGTGCATCCCCACCATTCTCCAATCAATCCTTCTGGGTTATTTCCCGAACATATTAATAATTGTAGGAGTGGAATCAATATAATTTGTCAAAACTGAATGTTACAGCAACTTGACTTTTATCTCGACTGCATCAATTGTTCTAAGTGAAGTCCATTCTTTTTCAGGTAAAGTAGTTTCTAAGTTTTGTGCCAAGTATCTTCATCAACAGGTGCTCAAACATGAAGCATATGTAGCTGGAGATTTTGGCACTTCTTTAAAGAAAGCGTTTCTAAGGTAACTTCATTTCCTTAATGGTAATGTCCTTTTATCCGTACTGATGGATGCAGCAAGGTAATGATATACCAAGAACAAGATAGATGGAAAGGGTCTTTACCTGTAAGTAAGATGTTACAAAACCTCAGGATCTGGAACCAGGCTGTCACTCTACCTACTGCCTTTTGTCACATCGTTCCAATGGCTTAACTTCAGTTACTGAGCAGTTGTACTTTTATTTATTCCCTTTGTTCCTAGTGTTGTGGGACGTATGCTGTTTTTTCTCTGTACCATACTTTCAAGCTGATAAGATATTTCAGCATTCCAAATAGGAGGAAGGACAAATTAAATAGAAGGACTAAAAACAAAGTGGACAGTAGGGAAGGAAATGTATATAGGTCTCAGGTCTTAGGTGGCATGGTAATGTTTCATCAATGATAATCTTCATAGTTAATGGGGGATCCAGACGGATGGGTTTCTATGTTGAATATTTGCTCAGTAACTTTATTTCCACGATCCCCATTGGTGCAGAATGGATGAGATGATGTGTGGGCAAAGAGGATGGAGAGAATTGGCAATATTGGGAGATAAAATGGACAAGTTCTCTGGTATGATAGAAGGGTTGATATGGTCTCCTAAAGGCGGCGAAACCAAGGACCGTCTTGATAATTGGCCTTTGGAGGAGGTAATAGTAACAGCACAAGATCGATAGGGATTTTTGTTCCTATATAAATCTGGTACTGGCCTTACCACACACACTACACACAAAGATATACATATATATATATATGCATATGTATCTGTATCTGTAACATGGGCTCAGTAATTCTGCCTTTTGGTTTGCTTATCGCTAACATCACAAATGCATGTCAGATATGGCTTGGTGGGATATCTACGTGGCATTTCATGTTTTTAACTGTGTTCCCTTGGTACCCTGTGTCCTTCACTGTGTTTAAGCCTGACACAAGCTTTTAGACCTGCTAGGGAGAAAATGATCAGTGAAGGTTTTCCAAAATCCTTTTTATTCTTGATTTGAATCTTCTTTGAATTTACCCCTGCTAGTATTTGTGAACTGAGAATAGGCCATATGTACTTGCCTAACAAGTCCCTGAAAGTGTTTGAAGTTTATCACAGATTTATTGCATTAAAAGACCTTATTTGGTTGCATTCACGAACTGCAATGCAATTCCATTTCTCTTCAATTGTAGGTTTTTTCAAATGGAAGTTTTGTCTATTACTTCTTTTTTCTGGTGATTGTCTTACGAATGATTAATTATGGTATACTTAGTTGCCTTTGTGAGAGTAAGCTTCTGGTGCATAAGTTGAAGGGTACTGGGACTTTAGGGGTGAAAACCGATCCCCTCGGTTCGGTTTGGACCCCTTGCCTACCACCAAACCGAGGGCTCTCAAGACCGGCCAGACCGACCCTAATTGACCTCGGTCGGTTTGGGCACTATGAAGAAGAACTTAGGCGGAAAAAAAAAAAAAACTCAGAGCAAGAAGAAAATCTAAATGAAAACCACCACACCAACAGCCCAAATCGCAACAACCAACTCCAAGAAACCCTAATCGCAGTAGTTAACACAGAGAGAGAGAGAGAGAGAGAGAGAGAGAGACAAAGGCATCGGCTAGGAAGTGCTGTCACAAGCGGCCAAGAGAGAGGGGAGAGAGTCGACGACTAAGAGGGGAGGAGAAAAAACCCTAAATTCCTCATCACAATGGGGGAGAGGAGGATTATTTTTTTTTTAATTTTAGGAATTGGTCGATTTGGTTTCGGCGGGCCCAACACCCGGAACCAAGGGCCAAACTGACCCATACAGTTTTTATGTTTTCTTGGTCGAGTGTCGAACAAGGCTATCTTGAAATCCCCCAAGCCTAGTCGGCCTCAGTTGGTTTTGTTTGGGCCGGTCAGTCTCGGCCCAAACTGAACAGCCCTAGTATTGGTAGTGTTTTTTCAATGATTTTCTGTTTATTATGAATCTTCTTGTTCTAGATTGCTTTTGGATATTTCTTTGATCATTTTTCAATAAAAAATAGGAGGAGAAAGAGACTAGAGAGTGAGAAAAATTGAAATTAACAGACATTGCCATCCATCAGAATTGAGTGCTTTGAGATGAGGTTTTCTAACCCCCACCCTTTTCCTCTCTTCCGGGCATGCGGCATCCACCTTGCATTGGAATGTTTGCATGCTGTAAAGGCTCATTATCTGCAATAAGTGTAGAATTGTAAAAGACAAAGCTTCAACAGATATTACATCATTCTTTCAATCTAACTGAAAATTAGAATGACATGAAGAGCTTTTTTGTTGGAGTTTAGGGACCTCACTCTGATTTTCATGGACCAAATGCTGGAAGCACAGCTTGTGTGGCTATTATCCGAAACAATCAACTTGTTGTTGCAAATGCTGGTGATTCTCGTTGCGTAATATCGAAGAACGGTCAGGTATTCATCCTTCCTTTAAGAAGTTTTTAAATACTTTTCTGGCGAAGTTTATTTCAAAGATTATTTTTTGAGGCTGCATCATGCTCTTCTCCAATTTATAAACTGAAATGACCACCAGAAAAGTCAGATGACCCGGGTTGCCAAATGATCTTTTCATTTTACAATGGAAATGAGCTGTCCCACACTGTAAATAATTGCATTTTTATGTGGTTAATTTATTATTGAATTGATATATGGTCCAACTAAAAGGAACCATCACAATGCATTAAGTGTGGCACATATGACATGGGATGGGTGTAAGATACGTATAAGACACTCTGATGTTTAGCAAGTATCTGTAAGAATGTTGAATAAGGGGAAGAACGTGTTAATTTCTACTAATTTTGTGACATGTATGTCCAGACATGTTAATTTCTCCTAGTTTTGTTACATGCATGTCCGGACATGTTAATTTCTACTAGTTCTGGTACATGCACGTGTTCCGACATGCGCACACACACGAAATCGCTTCTTGCTTACAAACAAGCATAACCTTTGTTTTTGGTCTGGTTGTGTTTCTTCCTGCATACCCCTACAAGAAACAAGTACATTTGTAAGGTCCTATGAGTTAGAGGTTCTTGAAAACCTCTCCACGTGTTGCCCCTCAGACGAACAGATGGCAATACGCTTGTGTATATTTTTATATTGTATCTTAAGTGCATTGTGCATTTCATTTTGCCCAGCATATTGAAGGATAATTGAACACAAATGATTTTGTTGGAGCGCTGTGATAGATAGGGACATGACTTGCTTGCTTGTTATTTTTTGTTTCTAACTGCTTGCTGCGGTGTACTAAACTTTTTGAAGGGATTTAGGAAAATCTGACATCTAGAAGTTTGTTTGCCCCTTGCCTCTGTCAACTCTGTGCTTGATATTGAGTCAATGTATGTATGGTGAAATTGTCATTCATATTTCTTTTCTTTGCGCCCTTGAACTCCTAGCACCTGGGATAGTAATATTTAGCAAGATTTGCTTGTGCCATGCTTCACCCACACTTTCATGTGCAGGCATATAATATGTCTAAAGATCACAAACCTGACCTTGAAGTTGAGAAAGAAAGGATTCTCAATGCTGGCGGTTTTATCCAATATGGTCGAGTCAATGGAAGTTTGAACCTGGCAAGAGCTATCGGTACCTAAAGTTTTCTTGGCCTCATTTCATCCTGAAGGAAGAAAAAATTGATTTAAATTGATCTGTTATGCCTATTTCTTTTTCTTTGTAATTGTGATGGTTGCAGGAGATGCGGAATTTAAGCAGAACAAGTTTATGCCAGCCGAAAAACAGATTGTTACTGCCTATCCTGACGTAACAACTGTATGTAGCATATGGACTTCTGTAGTTTCTGCATGGAGTGGGGTTAAGTAGTGGAACTATATTTTGAGAAATAAAGATGCTTAGGTGTAACTGTTTGTTTAGTTTTTCTTTTTTCTTCTGTGTCTCTTGTATAGTCCCTTGTATTAAGGTACATTTTTTGCTTAGTTGAATGTCGTTGCTTTCTAAAGATACAAAAGAAAACAAAAGGAAAGGGAAAGCATCTGCTCTTGTAAGTCTATAGTTACCATTTGAAAATATCTTGCTGCTTATTTATTACTATCTACTCTTGCTTACATAATTGTCGGTGATAAGTTACGTGACTTGGGAGGTGATGATGAAAAAGGTTGAGCTTACACATGATGACCATTATTGCTCACATCATTACTGCTTATATAAGTTATGCTACTATGTTGATATTTTTGTATACATGCAACAGGTTGAGCTTTGCGACGATGATGAATTTCTTGTTCTAGCTTGTGATGGGATTTGGTATGTTAGTACCATATTATACTAAACTTTTGAGTGCCTTTCTGAGAAATTGAATTCAGTTCGTGATGTGGCTCTTTCTGAATATTTTGCCTCTTTTGAAATTTTCTCTAGATTCTGTAGGAATAATATGTTTGTCATTTTTAATCACAATTTTGGAGATTTAAAATTACCTTGTGCGAACACAAAGCTGATGAGGAGGCCTCAATATGCCCTTTTGACAATATGCCTTGTCTTTTCATTTTTTAAATATACTCTTAACCGTAACAAGTCTTATGCAACGTGACTGTATGTGAGTGGAATAGTAATTGTTTGACATTGCCTTATTCAAGGGTACATCATACGCAATCTGTTCTCATTCTTGATGAAATTCCTGAATCCTTGCTCTCTTTCTTGCTCTAGGGACTGCATGTCAAGCCAACAACTAGTGGATTTTGTGCGGGAACACTTGAAAACTGTAAGTTTTGGTTTCTATTCTCAGTCTACTGAAAGTACTTTGTATAGAAGTAAGTAACATTGTTTTCTTTCAAATTATGCAGGAAAGTAAACTTTCAGTCATTTGCGAGCGAGTGTTCGACAGGTGTTTGGCACCATCTGCGGGTGGTGAGGGATGCGACAACATGACCATGATTTTGGTTCAGTTCAAAAAGCCTGTTGATTTAAAGGTTCATGCCGGGGAGCAGTCTTCGTTGTCTGATCAACCATCTGAGAACGAGACTGATAACATTCTTGTGGACACTTGATCGAAGTAGCAGTTGGGTGTCTACGTTCGCCAATACAGTCAGACATTTTCTTGCAAGCTGAGGCTCTGCAGAGATCATTTCGATTCGTTCGGAAAGTGAATCCTCATGATAATGGTTGTAAATTTTCAAATACTTGAGGTAGTGGATTAGCTCTTTGAGCTATGTATATGTTACTTGTATCTGTAGATTTTACCGGACTTCATTTTCCACTTTGTCCAGGATCAAGCGCACCAATGGGAAGCTATTGTTCAATTAAAAACCCAATAAACTTCACAGTTTATTCATGGTCTTACCGCTGTTCGGGTTAATACATTTGATCTAGGATTTTCGGAACCCACGTGCTTCAATCAGATGCCAGCAAAGAGGTTCACAATCTAGTACCTGTTCTTAGTTCACTCCTCCCTGGTGCAGAGATAAGACTGCTTATTTCTTGCCGGAGTCGTTCTTTCTTAATCTCAAGTTGAACTACTTCCATTATGTCAACAGTCTCTCTTACGTAGTCCCTGCTCTAGGCATCACCACGCATAAGAGTAACATGAAACCACTTACTAATCTCCCTACTAGCGGAGCTTAATTTCAATTAAGCTTAGACTTGTTTAAGAGCAAAGCACTCGAATCTTCCTGCTATACGAGGTCGATTTTTCTCGAATTAAACCATCTTGAGAGTTTTGTTAGTTTTCTGGAAGAATAACAACAATTTGTATCAAAGCTGAGCCAGTCGATTATGGATGAACTTTTCTCCTGACTTAAAGCAAAATGTAGAGAATTGCAGTTGGGGCAAAAGACAGAAAACTAGATTTTATCATTTGGCGCAAAGGAATAAATCCCCAATTATGAGCCCTTTCCGGTTTCTCTCTTTTAGATCTCTCACCTTTGCCGCAAACATAATTCTCCACATTTTACTTTCTCGACTGGGAAAGACAAAAGATATTCAGCCATAGTTGACAGAACTTTACGAAGAACCGGTTATAATACCTGATAAAGCCATTTTTAACCGACCATCACAAAAATCCACTGGGCAGGAACTGGCCCAGTGATCCAATATGAAGAACGGTGGAGAATCTGCAAAACAAAGGAAATCATGTGCTGGACTGCCTGTGGGTTAGCCTCTGAAGCTCGAGTTAGTTTCTCTGTAAAAAATGCTAAGGAAGAGGAAGGAGTCAATTTCAGTAAATTACCTTAGGCCCCCCCTGCATATTGGTGCTCTCCTTTTATAGAAAATAGTTTTTTCCTCTTTACACACGGAACAAGTTGATTGGCTATCAGTAGAGCAAGTCTTTTTGCAGGCTGATGTGATTTTTGGCCAATGAGGTGTGCCCCTGCAGACGAGGAGATCTTTAGAAATCTGCCCATGGACCCACTTTTAGACTTTTTACCACTGGGCCTCATTAAAGAGTGTTGGGCCTCACCTGGGTTGTGCCTGCCAAGTAGGCTGAAAAATCCTATCCCATCAATACCAATTGTTATGTGCCTATAGTTGGAGCAATTCGTGAAAAAACTGGATTTACAGAAAGCAAGGCAACCGAACCGGACCGGACCGGCCATTCTAATGAGACCAGATCGGCCAAGGACCGGTCCAGTTTGGTCGGTTTGGGCCTTATTTTAAGCTACGTTTTTTTTATTTCTTTTTTGGGCTTTTTTTAGACCATTTTTTGGGCTTCTTTACATCAATTTTTTAGTTTTTTTTTGCATCAAGTTTGGGCTATGATCTCAACCAAATTATATCACAATTGTGACATTTCTTCTACAACAAACTAAAAAAAACTTTAAATCATACATTTAAAAAATACTACTATACTAATTACTAGGTTACTAATTAAAGAATTCTAAATCATAGATTTTTAAGAATAATAAATCATACAATAACTAAGACTTAAAGCATACATTTAAAGAATTTTAAACCACAAACCAAATAGAAATTCCAAAATAAAGAAAGTCCAAAATAAAAGTATCAAATAGAAATGCTACTGGAACTAATTAGTAATTAGTAATTACACTACTCTATTACAAGCCATAACAAATAAAAAATAATCAAATAAACAAACTAAAAGTATAATTAATACATGCCAACAAAATAGTAGAAAAATAAAATAAAGTCCATATCCATCATCAATTGTCCAATTGTCCATCTCCCATCAAGCTGTAATATATATATATATACACACATGTGAGATAATAAACTATGAAACAATAATGGGCATTATTATAAAAAGAAATAAAATTTTACCATGAAATCAATCTAATTAGTCCTGGTTGATCTCAATTCGAGCCACTCGTGAGTTAAAAGTTATTCCTAATAATTTAAGACATAAACAACATGTTTAAATCTTCATAAATATTAAATAACTAGAACTTACAAAATTAAAAAACTAACCAACATAGAGACATTTTAAAATAAGATTACCTGATTCTAATGCCTCATAGGCCTCAACTTCGTCATTGACTCCGAAGATCTAATTTAATTGGATCCTTCAACCAATTTTGAGAGCACACAATAGCCTCAACTGTGACCGGAGACAAAGAACTGCGGAAAGGATCAAGCACACGACCCCCCGTGCTAAATGCTGACTCACTAGCAACTGTGGAAACAGGCATAGCCAGCACATCCCTTGCCACCCTCGCAAGTATGAGATATTTGGATTTATTATTCCCCACCAAGCCAAAATATCAAAGGATGGGGTATTACGTGACTCACACCTATCTGTTAGATATGCATCAATTTCGGACTTCACATGGTCAACTTCATGATCTTGTTCATACATCTCAAAATAAGGGACGTCTACTACGTCACTAGAGCCAGAGGCATCATCATAGAATAATCAAACTAGCAGATGGAGGAGGCTCAAAACCCTATGTACAAATAATTAAAAGAAATAAATTAGAATCTACAAATAATATACAAATCAAATAAGATTCAAATAATTAAAAGAAATACATTAGAATCTACAAATTATATACCTGTGGACGTGTCATGCTTGAATCTCCATAGACTATGTTATACTCATCAAACAAATCCTCTAACAAACACTTTGTAGATGATATCAAAGTACTTGCCAACTCCGGTGTATATATTTTCTTCAACCAATACTCTACCACACCCAATTTGCCTCTAGGATCAAGCACACTTGCAATGAATATCATCATGTTCAACTTCTCCACATTGCCCCAATACTTATCATACTTGGTCTTCATCTCTATTGCCATGTTGCGCACTACTGCATTGTCATTCTTAGACATTCTAATCAAAAGTGACAGAATTTGACAAAGCTCAGGGAAGAAGATATTTGATGTGACATACAAAGAGCCAGAAAATTTGACAGTAGCATCAAAGAAGACCTTAAAAAACATAACAAAAATCCTTATCTTCTCCCAATCCTCCCTCGTGGGAGGTCCAAGTCCATCTCCCGCACTACATGCACGAATAAACCCAGAATCATCATCTCTAATCTTAGAAAGGCTACTTGAAACTTTTCTGCAGTCTCCAACATGAGATATGTTGAATTCCATCTAGTTTGCACATCAAGAGATACCAATTTCTTTGTATCAATTTTCATCTTCTCAGCACAAAGCTTAAACTTCTCCAACCTTGATGGAGAGGACCTCACATACCTCACTGCATTCCTTACCTTCACAATAGACTCATCACAATCCTTTAACCCCTCACAAACAACAAGGTTAAGAATATGTGCACAACATCTCATATGAAGATAATTGCCCTGTAATAAATTTCTTTTCAAAAATCTTTTTAGAAACCAAATAGCACCATCATTAGAAGAAGCATTGTCAACTGTAACGGAAAAAATTCTCTCAATACCCCAATCAAGTAAGCAAGCCTCCACATACTTCCCAATTGTTTCCCCCTTGTGATTAGGAACTTGACAAAAGTTTATAATCTTTTTGCGCAACTTCCAATCATTATCAACAAAGTGCGCTGTGAGAGTCATATAATTTAAGTTCTGCACTGAGGTCCATGTGTCGGTAGTCAAACTAACTCTGCATGCACATGAACTAAAAAGTCCCTTCACTTTCTCTTTCTCATCTTGATAAATCTTTAGAACATCTCTTTGCACAGTTTGGCAAGAAGGCATTTGAAAACTAGGTACAAGTGACTTAATAAAGGCCTGAAAACCTTGACCGTCCACTACCTTGAATGCATCTCATCAATAATACACATCTCTGCAAGCTTTTGCCTTGATACCACTGAATTATACCTATGGGCTATTAAACTAGACCCAATATTGTCACTCTCTCCTTCAGCCGTTGTACTACTACCAGTCAAGTGTGTTTGATATTTATCCATTGGACCTTTTATCCTATTCATAAGATTTTTCTCACACTTCAATACATGATTTTAAGGGTTGAGGTACCAATTTGTTACTGTCACAAGGATACTCCTTCCGACAATAGTTACAAAAGCACATGGGGTATGAGGATCACAATCTGTCTTCTTTGTCATGTGTTCCCATACCATGGATGCTTTACGTTTGGGAGGCGGGCGATTTTGGTTGGTAGGGGTAGGAGTAGGACTAGGGACATCTTGGCCAGACTCTAAATCAATTACAGGAGACATAGACGGTGCTCCTGACCCTCTATGGTTGGTTCAGATTGACTATCCATCTAGCAAAGGTGAACAAACAATCACATGATAGTCAATGACTCAATATTATTCATAACTCACAAATCAAATCACAATTATGCCAAATCACACATATATTTATGCCAAATCAATAGGAACGGCCTCTAATTGCACAACAGCATGAAACAAGAATGAATAAACATGCTTCTCAAGTTATCTAAAGACTACCTGCTTCGGTTTAAATAATGGGAGTACCCTAAAAAATATTTCCATTAACAAGAATAAAAGGTTAAATGTTCTAGAACATTATCGAGGTTGTAATTGTATAACAAAGATTAAGAGAGAAAACAGCTGCAAGTGCATAATAAGTTTTTTCAAATAACAAGCAAATGAAGTGAAGGGTTTGGCATAAGAAGCATAAGACAAGAAAGGGCAAAAAATAAAAAAACCAAATTCTTATTTACTAAATTTGTATATAGGACCTTTGTATCATATCATAAAGAAAAGTATATAACTTTTCACGCTATATTCTAAACTAATTATTCGTAATTGCAAATACCTTAGACAAAACATTAAAAGAAATGCAATGAAAGAAAATTAAATTAAACATACTCATACTCTAATTAGTAATTACTAATAGTCATTTTCAAACTAAAAAAAATATTTGAAAAAAGAAAATACAATTTCACAACAAAATGCTAAACATTTCATTTTTCCAAGTTTATTGCATTTAGTTATTCAAATTGCTACATTTAGATTGCATTCAAATTGTTAAACAATTTCACAATCAACAAGAAAATTTCAGACACAATTTCAAACAGATTCACAACTTCAAACAAAACCAAATCCTCCAATCAAGCCCATCCTCCACAGTTTCACAACCTAATTTATACTCTAAAATTCTAAATTAACTAATGAACTACAATAACTAATTAACTAAATCAGTTCATAAATTCTTACCTCAATGGCAGTGCACTGACCACACATGGCAGAAATTCACAAATCAGTGAATCACAATTTTGTAACCTGCAAAGTCCCAGTAAATTAACTAAAATAGAGATGACCAATTAACTAAGAACGACACCAATTCGCACGCCTAGAGAGAGATCAAAAGAATTAAGAAATTACCTGTGAGATGAGAGAAAGAGAGAGAGAGACACACACACGGCAAGGGAGAGAGAGACACACGGCAGCAAGTGCAACCACTAACCAGCAAAGAGAGGGAGGAGGCTGAGAGGGGCTATGCGTGGAAGAAAAGAAGGAGGGGGCTGTTCGAGAGGGAGGGAGGGGGCTGTTACGTGAGAGGGGGTACCATGTGATGCGCGAAGTGAGGGGGGGTTAGGGGTGTTGCGTGAAGTGAGGGGGTTTCAGGGGTGCGACCGTGCTAAGCGAAGTGAAGGGCTGGGGAAGGGGGATGCTGCTGCGCCTGCGCGAAACCAAAGGGGGGGTGCTGCTGAGCCTGCGTGAAACTGAAGGGGGGTAGGGTTTTTTTTTTGAATTTGTGAGAGAGGAAGGGGGTGCGCGTGATTGAATCAATGCGCGAACTTTTTTTTTTTTAATCGGTTCGGATAGGTCTAGAGCAATATACTCCGGTCCGGCATCGATTTTTCTATGTATGAAACCGGGATCGGACCAGAGTATATCAGTTTCACCGGACCGGCCATTCCGGTGAGTTATTTCTCACCGGTTTGGCCATAATCGGTCTGGTTCGGCCGGTTTTTTGGACAGCTCTAGTGGGAGGTACCATTAGTTGTTCGAAAACCTGAACCTAATAGATTATTATATATATACACGTAGATTAACTTTATATGTTTTGCAGTTTTCTTATATCTTTTGTGTGATGATTTTGGACTGGGCCAAGATATATCTATTGGAAAAGGAATTCCACTGAAGGTATGCTTATCATTAAAGTCAATTTAATGTATTGTCCATTAAATTGTTTGTATGTCCTTTTGGACTCCATATCTCACTTTTGCATTATGTTGCAAGGGTTTAAAGAAACCCAGAGATTAAGTGAAAGAGAAATTGTGTAGAAGATGGAGATAACTGCAAGTGTTACAGCGACTGCAATTAGTATTATTTATAAGAGTCTACAAAAGAATAAAATTTTATTTTTGAAAATTATCTTTACATGTACCAAAATTATGTAGAAATGTGATTTCATTTTTCAAAAGTTTAAAATGCAAAGAGTTTATTGCTTTTGGTACTAGTATTGATTATTAGTATTTATCCATGAAATGTACTTAAAAATGCATTAAAGTAATTTCTGTTGGCTTTTGTGCACAATCGAGATTTTGATGATTTCAATAAATGGACCAAGTTTATAAAACGGACATCTTCAAAGACAAAGACGTTTTGATGAAAGAGCCAAAGACTTGAAGAAAGAAGATCAAGAACATGCAAGGAGCTCAAAAGTGAAGTTTCAAGACCTTAGGGTATAAACCTTGTAACTCTTGTTTCACTTTTGACAAGGATTATGAATCACACTTGCATATTTTTCAAACCGTGCATAATCTTCTTATCACATGTTTGACAACCAAAATGCGCTTTAAATGTTTTCAAATCATCCCTATATAAACTCCCAAGCCTTGGTTATACTTTTGGGAAGTTGGTTTTTGAAGCGGGATTTCAAAAACGTCAAAAATGGACTTTTTAATTGTAGCGGATATGGTTATAGCGGTCGCGCTACATAGCGGTGATGAGACAAAATTTGACAGCATTCAAATTTTATGACCGTTGAGCAACGGCTAGTTGAAGCGGTCGACCGGTACATGAAGCGAGTCGATACAACGGTAAAATTGTCAAATCGACCCCTAAACGGCTAGTTTTCATATGTGGCCTATAAATACACCTTCATAATGTCCAAAATAAACACACAACGACCACATATCATTTAGATCACTTGAGAAATATTCCAAACCTTCATATTCTATATTTCTCATATCATTCACACAAACACACTTTCATATCCTTGTCTTTGTGTGAATCAAGAGATAGAGATTTCCAATTTCATATCCACTCTTGAGAGAGTTTATTCTTCAATCTTCCTATCCAAAAGAAGTGATTCCTTTAGTGAGGTTGTTCACTAAAGAAGAAGCTTAGAGAGGGTATATCTCAAGCTTGGTTAGGTTGTGAGTGGTGAGCCCGAAAAACCACTTGGGTGGGTTTGAGTGTTAAGCCAGGAAAACACTTGTAAGGTTCTCTAGCACCCGGAAGCTAGTGTATGCTATTTGAAGATAGTGGAAAACCTCAAAGCTCGGTGAAGGAGCTTGAGGGGTGGATGTAGGCGGGTTTGCCGAACCACCTAAAAATCACGTGTTTGCTTCTCTATCCTACTCTTACATTTAGCACTTATTTATTGTTTTAATATACTTGTGCTAGATTAGACTTTACTTTGCAAACACGGTTTTGGGGTTAAAAGCGAAAAAGTTTGGAAACCCAATTCACCCCCCTCTTGGGTTGCCTTAATTAGGACTTACAATTGGTATCAGAGCTTGGTGCTCGTTATACAAGATTTAAAATCTTGAGTTAGAATGGCAACTTCAAGCTTCAACACTCAAGTTGAAGGACTTTCCACACTTAGACCACCATTCTTTAATGGTAGTGATTATGCATATTGGAAAGTTAGGATGAGTATTTATTTTCAATCTATTGATTATGATTTATGGTTATGCATATTGAATGGTCCACATATTCCCACAAAGAAAGTTGGAGAGGTTGAAACCCTCAAAAATGAAAATGAATATAGTGACCTAGACAAAAAGAAAATCTCTCTAGATGCAAGAGCTATGAACATATTATATTGTGCTTTAGATAGAGGAGAGTTTAATAGAATATCTTCTTGCACAAATGCTAAGGAAATTTGGCATGCTTTAGAGATTACACATGAAGGGACAAACCAAGTCAAAGAGTCCAAAATAGTATGTTTGTCCATAACTATGAGTTATTTAAAATGACACCGGAAGAATCCATTAGTGACATGTATACTAGATTTACCAACATTATAAATGCTTTGAATGCTCTTGGTAAATCTTATACTAACTCGGATTTGGTGAGAAAAATCCTTAGGTCACTACCAAAGTCTTGGGAAGCAAAGGTGACCGCGATTCAAGAGGCTAAAGATCTCACCAAGCTACCTCTAGAAGAGCTTCTCGGATCCCTCATGACCCATGAGATCCAAATGCTCGAAAATGAAGATGAGAGCAAGAAGAAGATGAGGATCGCTCTCAAATCTTCCATAATGAAGATGAGGATGACGATGAGGAAGACATAGTCTTGATGACTAGAAAGTTCAAGAACTTCCTCAAAAGAAAGAAAGAGAAGAGAAGCCTCAAATACAAGAAGACATCATGGAATGTTAACGATGAAAGCTCCTCCTCCGAAGAAGAAGATGGAGAAATCGCTAACATGTGCCTCATGGCATTTGAGGATGATGATGAGGTATACTCTTCCGATGATGAACCTAAACTTTCATATATTGAACTTCAAAATGCCTTTGATGAACTTCTTTGTCAATTTGAAAAATTAGGTTCAAAATATACATCATTGAAAAAGAAACTCATTTTGATTTCAAAAGAAATTGATTTATTGAAAAATGAAAGAGATACTCTAAAGCTAGAAAATGATTTATTCCAACAAAAAGCTTTAGAATTTGAAAATGAGAAAGTTGCTTTGAACAACAAAATTGTTTCTCAAAGCAAAATCCTTGAGAAGTTTACTCAAGGAAAGAAATCTTTGGATTTGATTCTTGGTAGTCAAAGATGTGTCTTTGACAAAAGTGGCTTAGGCTACAAGCCTTCTATTCACCAAAAATATTTTAAGAATTATTTTGTGAAGGCTAAGTCTTTTTGTGCACCTACTCATACATGCCATTTTTGCAACAAAGATGGGCATCTAATTTTTGATTGTGCATTGAAGAAACTTGGGAGCAAGACTCTCAAGAAAACATGGGTTCCAAAAGGAACCAAGGCTAACACCGAAGGACCCAAGAAAGCTTGGGTACCAAAAAAATTTTCTTGATTCTTTTGTAGGATGGAGCAATAAAGGTACTTGGATGAAACTTGCCTTCAAGAAGGCTTGTGACATTTGAGGACAAATGCTAAGGGGAAATCCTTTGGTAACTTCTAATCCTTGATTGAGAATATGTTCTAAATTGTTGGTTAATGATGATTCCTTATGTGTTAATCTTCTAAATGCAAATGTATTCATCTTTGAAAATTGATAGAACATCTATGAGCTAACATTTTTAAAATCATGAATTTTTATGAGATTTTGTGAGCCTAAATTTTTTTGGTTGAGAATGACCTTTAAATTGTCATTGGTAGCTAAGAGGTTGGTACAAACCACTCGGTGGGCTACTATCGTAATAGCGATGGACTCTTGAGTCCCCATTAGTCATCCTCTATACCATTTCAATATGATTGTCATTTAAAAGCCTCAAATTGTTCTTTTGGATGAAATGAAAATGATTATTTTTTGAGTTCTATCCATGCATTCATTTTTTGATTGACAAAGGGGAGATTTCTTAAATGTCGATATACTTGTATTCCCTTTGATATGTGATGGATATTGGTAGAATGTATGTTTCTTATGGATAATATGCATATATCTTTATCATCCATCTAGTTTCTTTGTCTTTTTGATGTGACAAAGGGGAGAAATGTGTTGATAGTTTTAATGACTATATATTCTCCTTTTGAATTGGATTATGAATATTGGCTACTAATGCTTTGTCTCAAGTTTCAAATGATTGTCCAATTGCAAAAGATAGGGGGAGTCATCCCAAAACTATCAATTTATTGTCATCATCAAAAAGGGGGAGATTGTTGGCTTTTGTTCACAATCGAGATTTTGATGATTTCAATAAATGGATCAAGTTTATAAAACGGACATCTTCAAAGACAAAGACGTTTTGATGAAAGAGCCAAAGACTTGAAGAAAGAAGATCAAGAAGATGCAAGGAGCTCAAAAGTGAAGTTTCAAGACCTTAGGGTATAAACCTTGTAACTCTTGTTTCACTTTTGACAAGGATTTGAATCACACTTGCATATTTTTCAAACGTGCATAATCTTCTTATCACATGTTTGACAACCAAAATGAGCTTTAAATGTTTTCAAATCATCCCTATATAAACTCCCAAGCCTTGGTTATACTTTTGGGAAGTTGGTTTTTAAAAGGATTTCAAAAACGTCAAAAATGGACTTTTTAATTATAGCGGTCTATGAAAATGTTATAGCGGTCGATATATGAAGCGGTCGGATGATGGGACAAAATTTGACAGCATTCAAATTTTATGACCGTTGAGCAACGGCTAGTTGAAGCGGTCGAGGTACAACGGTAAAATCGATAACGGCTATAAACGGCTAGTTTTCATATGTGGCCTATAAATACACCTTCATAACGTCCAAAATAAAACACAACGACCACATATCATTTAGATCACTTGAGAAATATTCCAAACCTTCATATTCTATATTTCTCATATCATTCACACAAAACACACTTTCATATCCTTGTCTTTGTGTGAATCAAGAGATAGAGATTTCCAATTTCATATCCACTCTTTGAGAGAGTTTATTCTTCAATCTTCCTATCCAAAAGAAGTGATTCCTTTAGTGAGGTTGTTCACTAAAGAAGAAGCTTAGAGAGGGTATATCTCAAGCTTGGTTAGGTTGTGAGTGGTGAGCCCGAAAAACCACTTGGGTGGGTTTGAGTGTTAAGCTCAGGAAAACACTTGTACGGTTCTCTAGCACCCGGAAGCTAGAGTGTATGCTATTTGAAGATAGTGGGAAAACCTCAAGGCTCGGTGAAGGAGCTTGAGGGTGGATGTAGGCGGTTTGCCGAACCACCTAAAAATCGTGTTTGCTTCTCTATCCCTACTCCTTACATTTAGCACTTATTTACTCGTTGTTTTAATATACTTGTGCTAAATTAGACTTTACTTTGCAAACACGGTTTTGGGGTTAAAAGCGAAAAAGTTTGGAAACCCAATTCACCCCCCTCTTGGGTTGCCTTAATCTAGGACTTACAATTTCAACATAATGATCCTATAATAAATTAATGTCGAAATGGCAAGTAAGATAACAAGAGAATGCTAGTGCTCTAATAAGCATATAAATGCATCAAAGGAGAAAATAAAGAAAAAAATATTAACTAATAAAAATTCAATTTTCCAAGAAAAGTATCTCCATTAACCAACTTAAACAAATTTAAGAGGTTCAAAAAGGGTGGGGGTGTCACAACAAGTCCCCATATCCAATTATTAGGAAAATTCACACTGACGCTGCCTCTACACAAAAAACCAAATGAAGTTATTAAATGAACACGAACTGGTTTAGAAATTTCATTGAATATGTTACTCACTTACCTGCTACAGGATTTCAAATCAATCCACAAAGTCCTTAACACTGCCTCCAACCCATATCTACACACCTTTGCTTCACGATTTCGAGCATCTATACCAGCAGATGATGAGTTGAAGGAAGACATCTTTGATGAAGACCCATACGACAGATTGGGAAGCAGCTATTGTCTGAGCCTTACCATAACACTTCCAATGAACCTCCAACTTCCTCCAAGACAAATTGGGGCAACAAGTCTCTAAAATATGGTAGATTTCGTAAGTTTCACTGAAAGGCAAAGAAATTTGGGAATTTTTTACCGAAAGAGGGTTTGCGATTGTGTAAGTAGATAAGACGATGACGTGGCAAGCGGGGATGTGGGAGACAAGTGGCATGGGGACATGGCAGAAAGGAGATCAAATGTTACTGACATGGAAATTTAAAACGTGGCAGAAATTGATTGGGTAAGTTGGATTACGTGAAACGGGCTACGTTAACTCCAGTAACAACATTAGGTTGAGTGAGGTTTTATACTAAAATGGCAAACCCAGTGGGCCTTTTTATTTTTTGAAAACCCAATGAGTTTTTTAAAAAGGCACTAAAATGTAGTGGGTGATTTGTAATTTACCCCCTTTTTTCTTTTATTTTTTTGCAATTTAATAAGCTACCTCCTCTCAAGTTTCAAAATATTTCATTTCGCCCCATATGTTTTAAAAACAATCAATCCTTACATTTTGTTGGATTTGATCATTAAGTCATATGCAAAATTATCGAAATGCTCCTCAAACGCAAAAATACTAAAAATATTAACAAATTTTCATTAAAAAATAAAAATTGATAAGTAAATAACATATAATGTTTTTAAATAAAAATATTGAAAACTCTATTTCATTAATATATATATTTTTAATTCATTTCTTGAATTTTTATTTATTTTTAAAGTTTGTCTTTGAAGGGTATTTCGGTTAATTCATGTCACTTTCCGTATGACTGTTTTATATTGTCTACAATCAAGAGATGATAAAACAAATTCGTGATAAATGATTTATTTTAATATAGAATAATATTTTTTTTCTAAGCATAATATTTCTTTCTTCTATTACTGTTTTCACAATATTAGAGAGAGTATAATGCAGCATATGTAGACAAAGAAAAATTATACAAAGCCATACAAAGGGACGGTTGTGATTTAAATAAACAAATTCAACGTTCCAAACTAGTTATGTCAATGAGGTGAAGAGACAAAATGACATGGCCCAGCCTTGACTTTGCTCATTAAATTACGAAGTCAGTATTGAAATATTGAATTTGTTTATTTAATCACTATCGTTGCTTCACATGGCTTTACATTCTATTTGCACATATTCCTTTCTTGGCTAACCATACCCCTACAAAATGCGGTTGTATTGCTGAGAAAGTTATTGCTTTCTCGATACCTTGCTTCCAAAATAAACTAAATTCAGTTAAATATATTTATAACCGTTAGTTTACAATTAATGTGTCGCAGCATGAGGTACAACATTATTCCTTTCTTGGCTTAGCATACCCCGCCTGCAGAATTTGGTTCCACTGATAAGAAAGGTATTGCTTTCTGGATACCTTGCTTCCAAATTAAACTAAATTCATGAGTTAAATATATTTATAGCTGTTAGGTTACGTACAATGCGTCGCGGCAAGAGGTACAACCCAGTAGTGCTTAAATTCTAGTGTGTTTCGCAATACCCACTTTTGCAAAATTTGCTACACTACTACTAATTACTAATTTATCGACAAGTCTTCGTCATCGTCCACGTCCTTCCTTAATTTATCAACAAGTGATCTTCCGCATCGTCTAATCTTTATAAATTAAGAAGCCGGCCACAAAAAACAAAATGGTAACGAGCAAGTTGCTCTTAATTATCTAAGTTTTGATAGCTGTGTCAAGTCCCAACACCATCGCTCGCTTGTAGTCAGGAAGTTGCACCCTCTGAATCTATTGGCTGATGAATTCTTAATTGTCGGCCGGCCACAGTGTACTGACCAACCACTGCAGATTGGAATCTACAACCAGTGGATTTCAAAAGACACTACTCGTCCAGCCCTGTAAGTGCTAGCTAGCTTAACTTTGTTCTTGCAATATTGATCAACTTCTCGTTTTGCATCTACGTATTAATGTGGTTAGCCTGGCGGCCCGGAGTGGTCAAGCAAATAGTAAACGTATCCTAAAATTTGAAAACGAAAGACATTCCATAGAGCGTCTATCTATTCCGATTTTATCTAACATGTATACTTTATAGTTTGACAGATATATAAAGCATGGCAAAGAATGTTCCGAACTCAAGCTCAATTGTTCTGGAAGTTCTTACCGGTCGTGACAATTACTTGGTTTGGAGTGCTTGCATTAAGAACTATTTGTTGGCCTAAGATCTGTGGGATGCTATTGAAACCACCACGGAACCCCCTAACCCAGAAGATGTAGTGGAATTCAAGGCATGGAGGAAGAAGAATGCTGCAGCTTTACATGCAATCCAACTATCATGCTTGGTGAACATCCAAGCTCAAATTGGGGAAGACGATACTGCCAAGATAGTTTGGGATGCTTTCGCTGAATCGTTCGACCCAAAAGCCCAAGGTAATAGGGGCATGCATCATGAGGTAAAGCCATACTGATAGATCCTTAGAAAATTTCTCTTCAATCACCACAGCTTCTGTGGTAATGATCTTAATGTGATAACTCCGCCCATGCAATAGTAGAGTGGTTGGCTCCCAAGTCTCGGAAGAATCCATCTACAAAACATGATTAGGACAGAGTCATATGATATTAAAGCTACATATGTCAACAAAATTTTAAAACTGATTTTATTGCACTGTAGTGAGCAAAAAGGGAAACCATTCCGCAATAAGTTTTTCATGATCAGGCGCATTCATATGGTAAAGACCATATCGCTTGTATCAGCTGTGGCTGGGAGCTCATGCCTAGCCTATAGGATGGTGCTAGAGAGAATGTAGAGAGAGGCTTGGCACCCGAAAACATGGACACGGTCTCCCTTCAGTCACGTTTTGTTGAGGGGGAAATAATCACACACTAGATGATTTTTGGTCTGAATATTTGTGCAGTGAGAATTGTGTTTCCTCCTACAGATCCATTGACATAACCACTGATAAAAGAGGTTGCCCTGAGTCACCAATGCCAAGTAAGCATGAACCACCACCAGAATTTCCATGTAGTTTCACTGCATGAACTTTCTAAGAAAAAAACAGAGACAAAGACAAAGAGAGGGAGAGAGAGACAGAGAGAGATCCTCAGGCAAAGAACAGAAAATTGATCCAAACACCTATTTAGAGTTTTGTCACCAACTCCCCAAGAATCTAAACAAAAGTTCACGTGACCCCCACAAATTCCACTTTGTAGGCAGGAAAAGTTTTTTTTGTTTTTTTATAAGTACAAAAGTTCACATGATCCTCTTGTACTGATGTCATTACCTATTTATGTATTTCTTTGGTTGCATAAGAATCACCTAAGATCTTTTTAGGGATATGGCGCTCTTTTATACATTGTTTGGTCGGTATGCATCTATATACATGTAACATGTATGTAAACGACAGCTATATTGTTGAATGACTTCTGTGATTGATGTCATTGGAATTATTCTAGGAAGATGAGGAGATATCTCTCAGTGCCCCCAAAACTGAAAGAAGATGGTGAAAATGACAGACTTAGATATGGGTTGTCATCAATGCAAGGTTGGCGTACAACTATGGAAGATGCTGTGTGTAGATTGTGTATTCTTATTATTTCAATTGGTTATGTTTACATACATTTGCACCTGTGTATCCTCGTAAAAGTTGTTCCCCACATCTACGCATTATGCATACTGCTCTTTAAATAGCATTAGCATTTTCAGTTTTTGGGTAAGATCTGAGCTTAAGACCAACCGTACCTTAAACCACACCATCACCCCTTATAACTTGAATGAAATTGGTTTAGAACTCTTTAAGTAATTAACTAGGTATTTGTTATCTTCTTGCCAGGTGTTTTCTGTACCTTGGATTAAGAAATGTTATGAAATAACTATTAATGACATGTACCTGTTCTTGCACACTGGTAGAATTAAAATGCTGTAACTGTAATTATATATCCTGTGTAAATGGTCCGTAAGAACATGGTTTGTAGGTGGCAAAGGGATTTAAGCTCAATTCTCATCAAGTCCAGAAGGAAATAAGACAAACATATTACAACCTGAAAAAAGAGCTGTGCTTCAAATAAGATAACATACTTTTTAAATGAGCCTACTTAAAGAACATTTAACTTTTATGTAAACTTTATTCTTATGTTCTGACTTTTTGGACTGAGTTGCCAGAACAGGAATTCAATTTTCTGAAACATGAGAAAAGAATGTTAATTTCCAAAGTTCTAACTTGTGGAAAAATACGAAAAATAGTTTGTTTCTTTCCAATAAATGACCAATTGTTCAGTGGACACTGAAGTGCTTGGCAAGAAAATAGCTTCTCTTCAAAAAGGAGTGCATGGAAGAAAGATGATATGGTTGTCCCTTTCAGTGGTTCGCTTGGTGGACTTGCAGTATCTTCCATGTATTCTGCTACATTGCCAATTTTATGCTGAATTTACTGTATTTTTGTTGCAGGATGCAGCTTATCCAGATTTGGACTGTTCCACCTCTTTCTTTGGTGTTTATGATGGCCATGGAGGTTAGCATTTGCTTTTTATAAATTTCACTTTTTATCCTTTAGAAACTTCTAACTAAAGTTGGTTTTTGAGCTGCAATTTCTGTTCCGTTTTGGCTGCTGTTTGCATCTTTTTGAAATTAAATCTCATTTTTAGTAGTTACTTTGTTTCTCAGAAAAGATGTGCATCCCCACCATCCTCCAATCAATCCCTTCTGGTTATTGCCCGAACAAATTAATAATTGTAGGAGTGGAATCAATATAATTTGTCAAAACTGAATGTTACAGCAACTTGACTTTTCTCCCGTCTGCATCAATTGTTCTAAGTGAAGTCCATTCTTTTTCAGGTAAAGTAGTTTCTAAGTTTTGTGCCAAGTATCTTCACCAACAGGTGCTCAAACATGAAGCATATGCAGCTGGAGATTTTGGCACTCTTTAAAGAAAGCGTTTCTAAGGTAACTTCATTTCCTTAATGGTAATGTCCTTTTATCCGTACTGATGGATGCAGCAAGGTGATGATATACCAAGAACAAGATAGATGGAAAGGGTGTTTACCTGTAAGTAAGATGTTACAAAACCTCAGGATCTGGAACCAGGCTGTCGCTCTACCTACTGCCTTTTGTCACATCGTTCCAATGGCTTAACTTCAGTTACTGCTCAGTTCATAAAATTTTACTTTATTCCCTTTGTTCCTAGTGTTGTGGGACGTATGCTGTTTTTTCTCTGTACCATACTTTCAAGCTGATAAGATATTTCAGCATTCCAAATAGGAGGAAGGACAAATTAAATAGAAGGACTAAAAACAAAGTGGACAGTAGGGAAGGAAATGTATATAGGTCTCAGGTGGCATGATAATGTTTCATTCAATGATAATCTTCACAGTTAATGGGGGATCCAGATGGATGGGTTTCTATGTTGAATATTTGCTCAGTAACTTTATTTCCATGATCCCAATTGGTGCAGAATGGATGAGACGATGTGTGGGCAAAGAGGATGGAGAGAATTGGTAATATTGGAAGATAATTGGCCTTTGGAGGAGGTAATAGTAACAGCACAAAGATCGTTAGGGATTTTTGTTCCTATATAAATCTGGTACTGGCCTTACCACACACACTACACACAAAGATATACATATATATATGCATATGTATCTGTATCTGTAACATGGGCTCAGTAATTCTGCCTTTTGGTTTGCTTATCGCTAACATCACAAATGCATGTCAGATATGGCTTGGTGGGATATCTACGTGGCATTTCATGTTTTTAACTGTGTTCCCTTGGTACCCTGTGTCCTTCACTGTGTTTAAGCCTGACACAAGCTTTTAGACCTGCTAGGGAGAAAATGATCAGTGCAGGTTTTCCAAAATCCTTTTTATTCTTGATTTGAATCTTCTTTGAATTTACCCCTGCTAGTATTTGTGAACTGAGAATAGGCCATATGTACTTGCCTAACAAGTCCCTGAAAGTGTTTGAAGTTTATCACAGATTTATTGCATTAAAAGACCTTATTTGGTTGCATTCACGAACTGCAATGCAATTCCATTTCTCTTCAATTGTAGGTTTTTTCAAATGGAAGTTTTGTCTATTACTTCTTTTTTCTGGTGATTGTCTTACGAATGATTAATTATGGTATACTTAGTTGCCTTTGTGAGAGTAAGCTTCTGGTGCATAAGTTGAAGGGTACTGGAACACAGACTTTAGGGGTGAAAACCGATCCCCTCGGTTCGGTTTGGACCCCTTGCCTACCACCAAACCGAGGGCTCTCAAGACCGGCCAGACCGACCTCAATCGGCCTCGGTCGGTTTGGGCACTATGAAGAAGAACTTAGGCGGGAAAAAAAAAAACTCAAAGCAAGAAGAAAATCTAAATGAAAACCACACACCAACAGCCAAATCGCAACAACCAACTCCAAGAAACCCTAATCGCAGTAGTTAACACAGAGAGAGAGAGTTCGTGACAAAGGCATCGGCTAGGAACCGCTGTCAAAAGTGGCCAAGACAGAGGTGATAGAGTCGACGACTAAGAGGGGAGGGGACAAAAACCCTAAATTCCTCATCGCAACGTGGGAGAGGAGAGAGTGAGAGGAGGATTATTTTTTGGCTTAATTGCACTTAGGACCCCTGAGGTATACAAAGGTTGCAAATGAGCCCCTTAGGTAACGTTTTCAACAAATAGACCCTGAGGTAGAGTTTAAGTCAAATCAAGGCCCTTCGTCCATTTTTTCAGTTCCGTTAACGGCCTGTCAGTTTAAAATCCACGTCATAACGAATTAGAAAGCGCCACCTGTCCATTAAAATATCCATGTTCATCTGCAAGGTGTCTGCCAGCTCACAGTACTAGTTAAAAAAAGGAAAACAACTTAATAAGGCGGTTCTCCATTGCAGACACCGCAGATGTGGCATGAACGTTTTAATTGGATAGGTGGCTTTCTAATTCGTTATAACGTGGATTTTAAAACCATGACAGCAATGACCGTTAACAGAGCTGATGGGAAATGGACGTAGGGGCCTCGATTTGACTTAAACTATACCTCAGGGGTCTATTTGTTGAAAACGTTACCTCAAGGGCTCATTTGCAACCTTCGTATACCTCAAGGGCCCTGGGTGCAATTAAGCCTTATTTTTTTAAAGTTTAGGAATTGGTCGGTTCGGTTTCGGCGGGCCCACTAGGAACGAAGGCCAAACTGACGCATACGGTTTTTATGTTTTCTTGGTCGAGTGTCGAACAAGGCTATCTTGAAACCCTCAGAGCCTAGTCGGCCTCGGTTGGTTTGGTTCGGGCAGGTCAGTCTCGGCCAATCTGAACAGCCCTAATATTGGTAGTGTTTTTTCAATGATTTTCTGTTTATTATGAATCTTCTTGTTCGAGATTGCTTTTGGACATTTCTCTGATCATTTTTCAATAAAAAATAGGAGGAGAAAGAGGATAGAGAGTGAGAAAAATTGACATTAACAGACGTCGCCATCCATCAGAATTGAGTGCTTTGATGCGGTTTTCTAACCCCCCCTCTCTCTCTCCTCTCTTTCGGGCATGCAGCACCCTTGCATTGGAATGTTTGCGTGCTGATGTTTAGCAAGATACATATAAGACACTCCTGATGTTTAGCAAGTATCTGTAAGAATGTTGAATAAGGGGAAGGACGTGTTAATTTCTACTAATTTTGTGACATGTATGTCCAGACATGTTAATTTCTCCTAGTTTTGTTATGCATGTCCGGACATGTTAATTTCTACTAGTTTTGGTACATGCATGTGTTCGGACATGCACGCACACACGGAATCGCTTCTTGCTTACAAACAAGCATAACCTTGTTTTGGTCTGGTTGTGTTTCTTCCTGCATACCCCTACAAGAAACAAGTACATTTGTAAGGTCCTATGAGTTAAGAGGTTCTTGAAAACCTCTCCACTTGTTGCCCCTCAGACGAACAGATGGCAATACACTTGTGTATATTTTTATATTGTTTCTTAAGTGCATTGGGCATTTCATTTTGCCCAGCAAATTGAAGGATAATTGAACACAAATGATTTTGTTGGAGCGCTGTGATAGATAGGGACATGACTTGCTTGCTTGTTATTTTTTGTTTCTAACTGCTTGCTGCAGTGTACTAAACTTTTAGAAAGGATTTAGGAAAATCTGACATCTAGAAGTTTGTTTGCCCCTTGCCTCTGTCAACTCTTTGCTTGATATTGAGTCAATGTATGTATGGTGAAATTGTCATCCATATTTCTTTTCTTTGCGCCCTTGAACTCCTAGCACCTGGGATAGTAATATTTAGCAATATTTGCTTGTGCCATGCTTCACCCACACTTTCATGTGAAGGCATATGCTATGTCTAAAGATCACAAACCTGACCTTGAAGTTGAGAAAGAAAGGATTCTCAACGCTGGCGGTTCTATAAGCCAAGATGGTCGAGTCAATGGAAATTTGAACCTGACAAGAGCTATCGGTACCTAAAGTTTTCTTGGCCTCATTTCATCCTGAAGGAAGAAAAAATTGATTTAAATTGATCTGTTATGCCTATTTCTTTTTCTTTGTAATTGTGATGGTTGCAGGAGATGCGGAATTTAAGTAGAAAAAGTTTATGCCAGCCGAAAAACAGATTGTTACTGCCTATCCTGACGTAATAACTGTATGTAGCATATGGACTTCTCTAGTTTCTGCATGGAGTGGGGTTAAGTAGTGGAACTATATTTTGAAAAATAAAGATGCTTAGGTGTAACTGTTTGTTTAGTTTTTCTTTTTTCTTCTGTGTCTCTTGTATAGTCCCTTGTATTAAGGTACATGTTTTGTCTTGGTTGAATGTCGTTACTTTCTAAAGATACAAAAGAAAACAAAAGGAAAGGGAAAGCATCTGCTCTTGTAAGTCTATAGTTACCGTTTGAAAATATCTTGCTGCTTATTTATTTCAATCTACTCTTGCTTACATCATTGTTGGTGATAAGTTACGTGACTTGGGAGGTGATGATGAAACAGGTTGAGCTTACTCATGATGACCATTATTGCTCACATCATTACTGCTTATATAAAGTTATGCTACTATTTTGATATTTTTGTATACATGCAACAGGTTGAGCTTTGCGACGATGATGAATTTCTTGTTCTAGCTTGTGATGGGATTTGGTATGTTAGTACCATATTATACTATGCTTTTGGGTGCCTTTCTGAGAAATTGAATTCAGTTCATGATGTGGTTCTTTCTGAATATTTTGTCCCTTCTAAAATTTTCTCTAGATTCTGTAGGAATAATATGTTTGTCATTTTTAATCACAATTTTGGAGATTTAAAATTACCTTGTGCGAACACAAAGCTGATGAGGAGGCCTCAATATGCCCTTTTGACAATATATATACCTTGTCTTTTCATTTTTTAAATATACTCTTAACCGTAACAAGTTTTATGCAACGTGACTGTATGTGAGTGGAATAGTAAGTGTTTGACATTGCCTTATTCAAGGGTACATCATACGCAATCTGTTCTCTTTCTTGATGAAAATCCTGAATCCTTGCTCTCTTTCTTGCTCTAGGGACTGCATGTCAAGCCAACAACTAGTGGATTTTGTGCGGGAACACTTGAAAACTGTAAGTTTTGGTCTCACTTCTCAGTCCACTGAAAGTACTCCGCATAGAAGTAAGTAACGTTGGTTTCTTTCAAATTATGCAGGAAAGTAAACTTTCAGTCATTTGCGAGCGAGTGTTCGACAGGTGTTTGGCTGGTGGGGGATGCGATAACATGATCATGATTTTGGTTCAGTTAAAAAAGCCTTCTGATTACGATTCATGCCGGGGAGCAGTCTTCGTTAGGGGTGCCCAATTCTGTAACCAATAAGGGCGGTTGTTGTGCTTTAACGGTGCGGTGTCAAATATGTGATTCTGTCAATTGCGGTGACGGTTTTCGCCAAACCGTCACCTACACTACCGTTAACCACCTATAGTTGAGACTTGAGATGATTATTGATTATGTGACATACTTTTGTTGGGTTTTTATTGGAATATGTAATTGGTTTATGTCATATTGTTGAACACTTTTATTCTACTACTTTTTATGTTTGAATATGATATTATGTTAGACTTTTGGATAGCTTATTTTTTTTTTATGAGTATTAATATTATGATATTATGTTTGAATAGGTTATGATATTTGTCCATTTGATATGATTATTGATTATGATATTATGTTAGAAATTTAAACAGGTTATGATATTTGAATGATTATATTTGTTGCTTATATATGGGCATCAAATGGTCTTAATGGTCCAAAAAAGCCTAAGAAAAACAACACAAATCAGTGAAAAAAATGAAAAGTCCCTTTTTTTTTGTCCAACAATTACACGGTTTAAGCAATTACCATATAACCATTACCATTAATACCGTCACCAGCAAGGGCGGTTATTGTGCCTTAATGGTGCGGTGGCGGTATCAAATATGTGATTCCGTCAATTGCGGTGACGGTGACGGTTTTCACCAAACCGTCACCTACGCTGCCGTTAACCATCCCTAGTCTTCGTTGTCTGATCAACCATAGAACGAAACTGATAACATTCTTGTGGACACTTGATCGAAGTAGCGGTTAGGTGTCTACATTCACCAATACAGTCAGACATTTTCTTACAAGATGAGGCTCTACAGAGCTCATTTCGATTCGTTTGGAAAGTGAATCCTCATGATAATGGTTGTAAATGTTCAAATACTTGAGGTAGTGGATTAGCTCTTTGAGCTATGTATATGTTACTTATATCTGTAGATTTTACCAGACCTTCTTTTCCACTTTGTCCAAAATCAAGCGCACTAATGGGAAGCTATTATTCAATTAAGAACATAATAAACTTCACACTTTATTCATAGTCTTACCACTATTCGGGATAATAAATTAGATCTAGGATTTTTGGAACCCATGTGCTTTAATCAGATGCCAGCAAGGAGGTTCACAATCTAGTACTTTTTCTTAGTTCACCCCTCCCTGGTGTAGAAATAAGACTGCTTATTTCTTGCCGAAGTCATTCTTTCTCAATCTCAAGTTGAACTACTTCTATTACATCAAAAGTCTCTCTTACGTTACGGGCATGTTCGTTTTCAAAATTATTCTATAATATAAATGTATTCAACAAAATTTACAAAATTAACATCTAAAATCTTAAAATTTTATTCATAAATACTAATATATTTTACATATTCTTCAACAACTTTTCACACAAAATCCAATATCTTTTCCAAAAAAAATTAGGGTTAATTGCACTGTAGGTCTCTGTGGTATCACCTTTTAACAAAATAGTCCCTGGGGTAAGACTTTCTACAAAATAGTCTCTGACGTCACATACTTGGACAAAATCTAGTCCCTCCGTCCCATTGGCGTCAAACAACTAATGTTAGTTGCTGACGTGGCCAAAAACGCCATGTCAACAACCAATGAGACACTGAGGCGTGTTAAAAAAAAACAAGCTTAGCAACCACATGTCAAATGTGCTCCATGCGTGCAGCCAAATAAGCGCCAGATGAGCCATTTAAAAAAAAAAATAAAGATTAACAAGAGACAACGTCGTGCAGCCAAATTAGCATTTAAAAAAAAAAACACACCACCCTAACACTGTAACGGCGTCGTGACATTTATCTCCCTTTTGTCTTCTCATGGTGACTAGGGCTAGAAACAATTTAGGGACAACATCACTATGGGATTGACTACATAAAACTGGACTGAAGGTAGTTCTGGAGAGTTGAAGACAAAACTACCTCTGTTTTGTATGTTGGTGTTGCTGTTCCAAGTGAACATTCTCTGGTAATTTGGGTTAAATCCTATAGGAGCCGTGCTTGCGAAAAGGGTTTGGTCGTTTGGAGCTATATGATCCTAGAAAAAGTGGAGGGATAGGCCAAGATCTTGAGTGGAGTTGGAGGTTTTTGAAATTATATTCGGTGGGTAACTCTAGAAATTGATAGAGGAAGTTAGGACTATGTATTGTGGCCTTCTTGACGAGCCAGTCTTAAACATCATAGATGGCACGACGGGGAGGAAGGGGAGAAGGAGATAAATGGCACGACGTCATTAGAGTGTTAGTATTTTTTTAAAAATGCTAATTTGGTTGCTCAGTTCGTTTTTTTGACACGCGTCAGTGTCTCATTGGTTGCTGACGTGGCCTTTTTGGCCACGTCAACAACTGCCGTTAGTTGTTTGACGCCAATGAGATGAATGGACCATATTTTATCCGAGTATGTCACTTCAGGGACTATTTTGTAGAAAGTCTTACTCCAGGGACTATTTTGTTAAAAAGTGATACCACAGGGACCTCCAGTGCAATTAACCCAAAAAATTATAACAAATCTTCTCTCTCTATATTTTTTCACGTAACTCTAATATTTTTTTATTGAACAATTATATCAAATCATCTCTCTTTATACCTTTTTACAAATTCTAACAAAAATTAAATATCTTTAAAGAGTAATGATATACACCACACTCAAATCAGACTTTTAACAGACTTGTGTATACGTGTCATCCGTCTATATCAATACACAATCAAGATGATGCCGCAAATGCATAGGGTCGGTTGAAAGTCTGATTTGAGTGCGGTGTATACCATTACTCATCTTTAAAACTTTTCACTGACCTTTACACAAAAATTTATAAAACTCTAATCTACATAAATATTTACAATTCTATCAAAATCCTATAGTTTCTTACAAAATGAACACCTTTGTAGTCCCTGCTATAGGCATCACCATGCATAAGAGTAACATGAAACCACTTACTAATCTCCCTACTATAGGAACTTAATTTCAAATAAGCTTAAACTTATATAAGAGCAAAACACTCGAATCTTCCTGCTATACGAGGTCGATTTTTCTTGAATTAAACCATATTGAGAGTTTTATTAGTTTTCTGGAAGAATAACAACAATTTGTATCAAAGCTGAGCCAGCCGATGTTTCTTGAATTAAACCATCTTGAGAGTTTTGTTAGTTTTCTGGAAGGATAACAATAATTTGTATCAAAGCTGAGCCAGTTGATTATGGATGAACAACGTCTCTCTTGACTAAAAGCAAAATGTAGAGAATTGCAGTTGAGGCAAAAGACAGTTAATGAGAGATGTAGAAGATAATGTACTAGACCATGGAAGCTAGATTTGATCATTTGGTGCAAGGAATAAATCCCCAATTTTAAGCCCTTTTCAATTTCTCTCTTTTAGATCTCTCATCAACTGCCTTTGCCTCAAATACAATTCTCCACATTTTACTTTCTTGATTGGGAAAGACGAAAGATGTTCAGCCATAGTTGATGAACTTTACGAAGAACCGGTTATAATACCTGATAAAGCCATTTTTAACCGACCATCACAAAAATCCACTGGACAAGGAGCCCAAGGGAACTGGCCCAGTGATCCAATATGAAGAACGGTGGAGAATCTGCAAAACTGAGGAAATCATGAGCTGGACTGCCTGTGGGTCAACCTCCGAAGCTCAAGTTAGTTTCTCTGTAAAAAATGCTAAGTAAGAGGAAGAACGAGTCAATTTCAAGTAAATTACCTTCGGCCCCTCTTATGCATATTTGACACTCTCCTTTTATAGAAAATAGCCTTTTTCCTCTTTACACACGGAACAAGTTGATTGGCTATCAGTGGAGCAGGTCTTTTTGCAGGCTGATGTGATTTTTGGCCAATGGGGTGTGGCCCTGCAGATGAGGAGATCTCTGGAAATCTGTCCATGGACCCACTTTTATACTTTTTACCATTGGGCCTCATTAAAGAGTGTTGGGCTTCACCTGGGCTAGACTTGCCAAGTAGGCTGAAAAATCCTACCCCATCAACACCAATTGTTATGTGCCTATAGTTGGAGCGATTCGAGAAAAAACACAACAAAAATCCCAAGATGGTTTAATTCATGGAAAACGGTCTCCTATAGTTGGGGGCAATTCAAGGTGTATGGATCTCCCAATAAGCCTAAGCTTATTTCAAATTCGATTGTCATTATTATTTAATCATGACCTTTATATAGGCTTACAAAAGAAGACAGTGGCAGATAACAAAGATTCCACCACTCAACAATTACTAATAATATAAAATTCTTAATATTATAAAGAAACTAAATTATTAAATACTTGATGAACTTATTATCATCTTTATTCTATTTTTAACTCAAAACACCTCACAAAACCTAAATCATAACAATTCAAAACTGGAACCTAACACTCTCAAATCTCCTGTATTGGTCGAAACTCAAAAGCCCAAAAAACCTGGAAAAAAAAACTCCATTCTAATCACAACCAAGAGCAGATTGGTTCTTTTTAGCAAATGAGAACTTTATTCTAAGAGCATTCCTAGTAGGTTCTCTATTCTAACATTTTGGTTAGAATAGAGAACCAATTTAACAAAAAAGCCAAAAAACACTCTTTAACAGCTTATCTATTTTAACAATTTTTAGCTAAAAATTTTAACATGTGAACAGTGGTTCTTTATTTTAGATAACCACTGTTCACTTCTCTATAATAAAATATTAATATTTTTCTTATTTTTTTTTTTCTTTTTCTTTTTTTTAATAATATTTTAACTAAAAAAATAAAGACTAACTTAATACATTTTAAAAAAATATGATCGTTAAAATAAGACAAGTATTTATAAATATGACAATTAGGATAAGAAAAATTTTAAAAAATCTAATCGTTGAGATAAGATAAATTTAAAAAATGCCGAGCGTTAGGAAAAGACAAAAATTAAAAAAATTCGCCCTTTTAGGATAATACAAATATTCAAAAATATAACCGTTACAATAAAACGAATATTAAAAATATAAATGTTAGAGAAATAATAAAGAAATATTTGAATAATAATATTTAAATAAAATAGTAAAAGTAGATGGTTAAAATAGAGAAGCTGCTGTGGGTGTTTTTAAAAAGTTGATAGTTAAAATAGAGAAGTGTACTTTTTTTAAAATAGAGAGCCAAATTTGAATAAGCTGCTAGGAATGCTCTAAAGTGGGACAAATTAGAAAACAGAGGCGCATAGCAGAAGAGGGGCCATAAGGGCTGGCTAGAAGACAAAGGGAGATAGAGCCTAATGCAACAGTCAACACAGACAGACGCCCAAAGTGGGGCAACAAACGAAGCCTATAAAGGCCACAAGCAACCGGGTCAAATGGCCCAGCCACCAGACTCGGTTTCAAGACCCGAACCGGAACTTGTAACCGCAGCAAAATGCGAAGGGGGTAGTTGGAGGAGTGGATGCAAGACGGGAAACTTGATCCCACTTTCCTAGGGAGATGTCCATGCCAGTACCGGCAAAAGAGCGAGAAGGAGAAGAAGTCTCTACGTACCCACCAAGAGCAGGATTAGTTGAATTACAAACCAAATCTTTCACAAGGAAAAGATATATTAATAGAGTCAAAGGCACATTGGCCTTCCGCCACCACCGTCTGAACCCGAAACATATCCATCAACTCGTGGTGCACAAACCAAGTACTCCATCCCAAACGTGTTGACCCAGACCCGGTCAAAACTGGTATCCATGCTCACCAGGACACGTGTAGGAGCCGAGTACTACGGCCATACCCCATGTCAACGACAAACAAATAGACCCAGAGCCACCACCACTGACGACGACGACGACGTCGTAGTGGAACAACACCAAAATGAACCTTTCCTGAAAAATATTTGGGAAAAAATATATATTTTTAATTTTAAATTTAGTAGGAAGAGTTGTGTTTCACTGCTTGTGAAGGTTGATATAAGTTAGATGAAGGTCATATTGCAAATTTTTATCCGAATTGAATAATATAATTAAAAGAGAAACGTAACATATAGACTTTACATTATTTAATATTGTCTATATTTACTTATATAAAATTTTAGACAGCATAAATTCTACAATAAAATTTACATAATGTGTCTATCTTTTTAAATTTTATTATATAATTTAAATAAGAAATTATAAATAATTTCAATCCCAGAAAAATCTGTGAGGTATAAGATGTGAAATTATCATCCCAGTTATCTTAAACCCAGTTTTCCCTAGAGTAGGCAAGACTTGGTCACATCTTTTTGTACAGCGGCATGAGATTTTAGAAGTTGAACCATTAAACATCTTATACCGTCGAAAGTTTACATATAAAATACGACTTCAAATCATACATTATTCCTTCTAAAGGAATTGTAGGAAAAATAAAGAGAAACAAAGCAAGATATAAAAAAAAAAAAAAAAGTCCGAGAAAAAGTGGATGAAAATTGAGATGATCGGCCGGATAATTGGTGTGGGTAAGGACAACCAAGAGTTAAAATGCTGGGCTGCTGGCTCCCGACCGTGGAACCACGTCTGGAGCCCTATAGATCTCCTTTATCCACCCATTTAAAAAGGACCGCTTTGAACGCTCCGATAAACCGCACATTATCCAATCCGATCTCTCTCCTCCTCCGTTTTCGATAAAAGTAAAGGCAAATTTCATTTTCCTCGGTGTGCGAGCCACGAGGAAAATGCCATCTCTCTTCTCTATCACGAGCTTCCGCAACTTTGTCTTGGACCGTATGGAAATTACCACGTGGCGACGCGCCACCTATGCAATGGACATTAGTCCTTCAATTGTTTGGGTATTTTGTTTCTTTCCCACACATTTCATCTTTTCCCCCCTCGTGGGCAACATTCCTATCGCTAATTCCGCATTGATCCCCCTCAATTGTTCATGGACACTTTTTAAATTGGGTTCATGGTATGCATGTTACATACCAGTTGGAAACTGTTTCCCATTCTTATCTTCTACTAGATTAATCTCATGTTATTTTATTTAGATTAAGAGAACCAAAAAAATAAAAAAAAAAAATGAACTATGACTCCTGCATATTTCTCCTTTTTTTTTCCTCTCTAGATAATTATAGATATATTCATATCCATAATTAGTTGATAACGTTTTGAATTATACATTAAGTACACCTCATCGATTTCGACATCAATTATTGTAATTACAACTATATAATATTACCCTTAGTCATAAATGTGACGTAAAACGGTTGCTTAATGTTGAAGTAAAAAAACCCTTTTGCCGTATGAGATTTTTATTGTCAAATTGGCAATGGCTCATTCCAGCTAGTATGTAATTAATTAATTAACAAAATTTTGATACGGAAGAGAAATACATAAATAATCTTCCCAAATGGATAAGAGCGTCACTCAAAATTTTTTCTAACAAAAATAATTTGAATATATTTTGCGAATATTATCTAATATATTATTTTATTATTTAACTTAATATTATAAATTTACTTGCATCACTACAGGATAAGGATTCAATACCTAGGAGGATAATATAAGACGAAAATAAGTTTATATGCGCTTGATTGGGAAATAATAGAGATTGCAAACCGTTTGGGCCGGGCAAGGTAAATAACCTATTTTTAGTGGGCTAAAATGCAAACAGAAAATATAGAAAATACAACAAATATGGCGATGGCATATACCCAAGATAAATAAAAATACCCAAAAACAAGCAAAAAGTCTCCATTTCTGACTAGGACCATTAAGAAAAGAAAAGGTACAAACAGATAAGCACAGCGTCCTCTCTCTCTCTCTCCACTCCATAAAACACGATACCACACGTCAGCACAGGATAAGGACCTCCCATCGAAAACCTCACAGACTCTCTCTCTCTCTCCCCTCTATAACATATTACACCAGATTCCCCGCTTGGAAAGTCGTTCTATCCATTATTTTTTCCTTTTCCATCTTCTAAACAATCATTCAGTTGCAGAGAGACTTTACTCCTTCAAAGTTCAAACCCTTGTCCGGCCCCTATATATTTAAGAGCCTGTTTGCCCTGCCCATTGGATCATTTCCAAGCAAGAACTTTCCTTTTTCCTTAAAGCGATAGAAGAAAGCGATAGCCTTCCTTTTACATCACAAAGCGTCCGATTTCTTGCCTTATTTAAAGCCTGACCTCGAGGGATTTGGTGGTATTGTCGCAGTATTATTCTTCTTGGGTTTACAATGGCTGCCGCTGCTGCTACAGGACTTATTGGTGGGAATGGGTCTTCCTCTTCTTCTTGGTTTCAGCTCGGGAACGGGCAAAGGAAGAAGAAGATGGCGAATAGAGTTACGGTTTGTTCTGCTGCTTATTCTTCTTCTTCTGCTGTGACGGATCCCTACAAGACTCTGAGGATCCAGCCTGGTGCCTCTGAATCTGAGGTCAAGAAAGCTTTCAGACGCCTTGCTTTGCAGGTTGGATTTTTTGTCCTCATCCTTTTTTATTTTTGTACGACTTGGGAATTTCTGTCGATTTGATTTCGTTCCTTTCATTTTTCTGGTTTCTCGGGTTGGTTCGGATTTCAGATGGGGTGATTTGAAGACTGTTCCTTTTTTTTTTTTTTCCTTCTTCTGATTGATTTAACGCCTTTTTTCAGTATCATCCGGACGTCTGCAGAGGCAGCAATTGTGGAGTGCAGTTTCACCAGATCAATGAAGCGTACGATGTACGTAATCCTAACCCCTCCTCATTCTCTCATTCTCTCTTTCTCTCCGATGGATTCTTCTTTGATTTTTTTTTTTTCTAGGCACCTTAGGATTTAGGTTGGTGTTTTGTTTCTATTTTCCTAGGCATCCTAGGTCTATCGTTATTACTCGAACATCATCGCTAATAACCTGATATTGTAATGTCGGATTTAATATATAATCGAGATATTAATGGATTTTTTTTTTATATGTGTAATGGATTGAGCTGATCTTCAACTGATAAAACTTTATTACAAGCGTTATTATAATGCTCAATAAATCTCTATCTTGATATTTTGCAAAAGAAAATTAGAGTAAAAGTTTAATTAATTAATACATCTAATTATGTTAGAACGTGCAGTGGAAGACATATAAGCCATTAATAATTTTAATGTTCCTCTGAAAAGAGACAGCATCTTATATATTATTTTTTTACTTACAAAAAAGAAAAATCCAATAACGTATTTTCAAAGGAAAAAAAGCATACTTTAATTGGCATTAAACCCAATAATGTTGATAAGACTGGTTCCTACCACACATGTCCTTTTTGTCCAAATTTTCAAAATTCTTTTATTTCCTCTTTCGTCCGGTACTATTTTGTTTCTGATTTTTTATTCTCGTGTATGTGCAGGTTGTGATGGGGAATTTGAGGGGGGAACCGATAGCATCGGAGATGTATGAGTCGTACGATGAAGATGACGATTCGATGAGAGGAATGAACGATCCTGATTGGGACATGTGGGAAGAGTGGATGGGATGGGAAGGAGCTGGAATTCGTGACTACACGTCTCATATTAATCCCTATATTTAAATGTTGTAAATTAAAGCATATCTTAATAGTTGGACCCACGGCTATCAACCAAAATGGCTGGTTTATTGTATAGTAAATCGTCTTCGTACATCCTTTGTAAATAGTTCTAGCTGGGTCTATTGGCTGGCCAAATGCTGACCAAAAAAGATTGCAAAAAGTTCCCAAATACAAGTGTCGTGGTATTACCACTTTGTCTGTCTCGCCTATCAAAGTATCTTTATGGTCTTTGTGGGATGAAAAAGCAAATCTTATTACTGTTTATAATAAATGAAAGTGCTTCAAACAGACATCAATTGTTGCCATTAGCTATTGTTTCTTGGACGGTATTTTATTTTTATCTTTTCGTTTGTTATCTTATAATGTGCCTTTTTTTAAGAATAAATATATTTTGTAGCTTAATTTAAGAATCTTGACATTTTATGTCACACTACACTCACTAATTTTTTATTTCATATTTTACATACTTCGTTAAAATATTTAGAAATCACAATTTTATCCGACATTTTGTAAAAATAAAATCGTCATTGTAAAAGTCAAACAGTCGATTCTTGATGAAAAGATTAAACAAATAAAACAGATGGTGCAAGCCTGCGTAAAATATCCTGCAAAATTAAAATGTAAAAGGGTATTAACAAAAAAAATTGATTCCTAAATATAAAATAACCATGCAACTGTACATCAAGAAATGAGTGGTATATAGGAAACTCTAGCGGTTTTGCGTCTGAACCGGCGGCTTGAGTTAGCTCCAGGTAAGGGGTAACATATTAATTAGTCGCGGAATTTTGGGTTAATAAAGGAATAAAGTTAAAGACGTTCAAATGGTTGTTGGTCAACTATGGTATAACGAATAAATAGGGAGCACGTATACTCATCTCGGATTCTCGATTACAAATAACAGCCACGCGCGCAGCCCAAAATATTAAAATGACGTATCATCCACGCGCGCATGACTGTCACGACAAACCACTGAATGCGTGGAGCATTGCATATTATAGTTTATTGAAAATGGACGGTGCTTCCTGTTTTCGAGAAAAAAAAAAAAAAAGACGGTGCTTCTTGTTAATAATTTGTACGACAAATGTACTTTAGATTCTTTAATTATAATATATTGACACCTTATATTATAATATTTTTTTAATCAAATTATACCATAAATTATTTATTTAAGATATTTTACACTTTTCATAATGATTTTCTATTAATTTTGGTAGAAATTAACTTTTTAACTTCTAAAAATATGATTTTACTCTCATAAAATAATTATTAACAACAAAATTATATGGAGATTATTGTCATTTAGCAAACTAAAAATCATTCCCTGTTCAATTGACTTAAAATTTAAATGAGTAATTGTTTCTCTAATAGAGAAATAATACTTAGTTTTAAAAAATTATCAGTCTTCGTCCTCTGTTTAATTTTAACTTAGACTATAAACAAAATGATAGAAATGCCACTTGAAAATAAAATTATTAAAAAATTCAAAGAAAAGGGAAGAAGATATTATATATATATATAATATATAAAGAAAGATTTTCTCCATAAAACTATAGAAATTTATTTCATTTTTTATTTTTATTATTGGCAGGGCATTTTGGTCCATTCATATCACTTTCCGGCAAAATCAATGGATGGCAATGAATAATTCGTTTTAAGATTTATGGACCATAATAAAATAAATAAAAAGTTATGGGATCCAATTTATTTTGTCCATAGATATATAATGTACTATGATGTTTTTCCTAATTACATTTACCATAATCATCCAAGAGGTTATTTTTCGCGATTAACTTGAGAAGTGAACAAAAAAAAAAAAAAACGATCGGAAAGCACCAAGCTTCGTCTGGTTTAAGATAAGCAAGAGTTGGTAAATTACAGAGAGAGGAAAAAAAAAACGAATATGGAAACATATTGAAAGAAAAATGAGAAACCAAGGAGTTAGGTATAAAATAAGGAAACATTGATTATAAGGAAAGAAAATCGATTTTTTCTTATAAAATAGAATATTGCTATTTTGTATTAATCAAGTTCGCCTTCTCCATTCAATTACATTATTAAAATTATGATTCTATATGGTCCTGGATAACATTCTAAACTTCTACTTCCAAAATATATGGATATGATTATGGAATTCACAAAAGCATGTAGTCGATGTTTGAAAAATTAAAAAAAAAACTGTTCATAAGAATGATAACTCAATGGTTAAAAGGATGGATTTTCACTATTCAACAAATTGTATGTAGTAAGCGGATGTGAGTTTGAATCCTATTAACTGTTAAGTAAGTATTTAATTAAAATGTTCAAATATTCTAGGTGTGCCATTGTGCTCCTAACGTGGTCAATACGTCTAAAGTCTAACTGAACCCGGTGGATGAAGATAAGATACAACAGGTTTCTCTCGTTATTAAAAGACCGAATTTCAATAAATCACCTGTACTTTTTATAGGTTTACTCCCCAAACATACGTTGTTAATGTAGTTTGGGGAGATATATGTAATTCTGTCGGCAAATTCTAAGGAGATCCTCTTGGGTCGAAGTCTCAACTCCATCTCCAACTCCAAGCCCTAAAGGGATGAAGGCTTCTGCCGGAAGAAACCTCTATGCTTCGATGAACATTACGATGATAAAAAACACACATTAATTAATCGCAGAGTCGATCACGGGCTTCTTTTTCTTCCTCTGGCTTCCAACCGACCATAAGACCGATACCAACTTATACGACTCATTAGCATGGTCTGCCTTCCTGAGAGAGAGTTATTTCTCAGGTAATCTAGGGCTTCTTCTTCTTCTTTTTCCTCAATTTTCTAATTGTTGTTTATTTTTACTAGTTGTCTCTTCGTTTTATAGTTGCAGATTTCCGCATAAGCAGTCGGCACGATCAACGGTGGTACTTCAATTAAGATACCAGAACATCTATCTGGGAAGAACACCTTAATTCCTTGGTTGCAGGTTGTTACTGTTTTTGTTTTCTTTTTCGTGTTTTTCGATTTTTGTTGCACATATGTCGCTATTGTATTTTAATCGGAGATTAAACATTTTTTTTAGTATTATCCGTAGTATATTCTGTTCAATTCATGAGACGTTAGGACCAGTAGAAAGATTGTCGACCTTTCTGCTTTCGCTCGCGGAGAGATTTGCAAGAAGATGAATGTAGTATACAGTACGCTAGTTGTAGGAGTTAAACACCGTTTGTGACTAGCCAACTTGAGCTTTTGTTTTTTGTGGGTCTCAATTTTCTGTTTATTTTGCCTTGAAACGAGCTATGAAACTGGGAATTATGGAGTCTTTGTCTTGCAGTGAAGAAGATCCATTTGACCGTGTTTTGCTCTAGTTATTGGTGTTCTATGACTTAATTATTGCAAATACATCTAACACGAAAGTGCTAAAATCCTAAATGTACTCTTGGGTCTCCAGGGAAGTTTTTCACGAGACATTTCCTTTTCTAAGTTGGGTTTGCTGGTCTTTACGCAGTTTGACATCATTCTCCCCTCTCCTGTGAATTAAGAAATAATGAGTTTAGATGAGTTTGATAATATCCAGTATGGCAGCATATTTGGTTGTTTGAATTTAGAGGCATACTCTTTTTGTAAAGTTTGAATTCTGATCACCCAAGTAAAATCTTTTAACAAGTTGGAAACTCTAGTATTAGCTAAATTCAGGACGTGAAGCCCACAAAGAAAAGGCCTGTTGCTGTATTAGTGCATCATTATGTATTGTGGGTAAGGTTTAGTCAAGAAAAGAAAGGGCTGTGTTGTTGGGGTTTTAATCTTATATTTGCATACTGTAATTGTAGAATTTACTTGTAGAAGCTAATTGATGCGTCTGATGTGTCAGCTGTGTCACAAGTTGTGGCAGTTAAACCTCACTGTTAATGACGGATCTTAAAGAACGCCTGCTGCCTCCAAAACCTCATTCGGCTATAAATCTTAGAGATGCAGCTTATCGATCATCAACCTCTGGGCGGCAACCTTTACAAGGTATGGATGTTTTGGGGCTAAAGAAACGGGGTCAAGGGCTTCGATCTTGGATTCGTGTTGATGCAGCGGGAAATTCGCAAGTCCTCGAGGTTGACAAATTCACTATGATGCGCCGTTGTGATCTTCCTGCCCGTGATCTACGCCTGCTTGATCCCCTATTTGTTTATCCATCAACAATTCTTGGTAGAGAGAAGGCTATTGTTGTTAATTTGGAGCAGATTCGATGTATTATCACAGCTGATGAGGTTCTGCTACTAAATTCCCTAGACAGTTATGTGTTGCAATATGTTGTGGAGCTACAACGGAGACTTACAACAAGTTCTGTGGGTGAGGTCTGGCAATCAGATTCTAATGACACGACTCGAAGGAGGGTAAGTAGAGCTTTGGACAGTGCGTTTGGGAGCCCATCACCAGACTATTTGCCGTTCGAGTTTAGGGCTCTTGAAGTTGCACTGGAAGCTGCTTGTACATTTCTCGATTCTCAGGTGTGTGCAGGAACAACAATAGAGTGTACAATTCACTGTTGTCTGTCTTTGCTGTCTCTACCACTTTTATGATTACATTTGGTTGAACTAGATGATGTTTGTTTACACCTTTTTGAGAGTATCTCTTTTTGGTAATCGACAACACGAGTACTTGTTTCTGTGAATATAACCTTTATACACCTGTTCGTGGGCCCAGGCAGGTTCAAGCAGGGTTCAATAAACTATCAAAACAAACTACAGAACCTCAATCAAGGTCCTGACCAAATTTGGGCCTGCTTTCCAATCCCAAGTCAGCTCAGAGAATAGAAAGCCTAGGCCCATCCATAAGCCCGATGAAATTCACTACCACGGCTTCAACTAAACCCAAAATTAAATGTTGTATTTATCAATTTCAGACTAAAATTGGGTAGGTCCTACTTCAATCGAGGCCCCCTTGTGTAGCTAACATCGGATAGGGATTGTGGCTTCTGTAGAGAGGAATGGCTCCTCTCGACACTTCTGAGCAATGTGCCTCACCTAGTGGAGGAATCTCCTCTGCTGCTTTCCTTCGAGATGCAAGGCTCTTGAGAAATCCGAGTCCCACCTGGTCAATGATGTTCACCCTTGATGGAATTTGTTCTACTGGAGCTGGTCAGTTTGCATTCTCTAATTTAGTGCGGAGATAAAGCAGTATTAACTGCATTTTATTTTTCTGTAGCTGTTTTTTCTGCTACTATGGTCACATGAACAATTTAGCATTCCCTATAGCCATATAGGATAAATGGAGTTCGGTTCATGTATCAGTACATAATTGTATCTATAATAACTTATAAGGTCTGTGTACGAGGATTATTGCATACGGTGTTCTAGTGATTAAGGGATTCTTGTTATGTGCATTGTTGTTGATGCCACACAGATAGAGGATTATTCTCTCTCTCACCCACACAGATACACACGAATGTTGGCACAAACATTAAAGCTTCATTAAGTTAAACATAAGTTTGAGATGGAGGGAGAGAGAGAGAGAGTGTGTATGTGAAGAATCCTATTCGTTTATTTCCTAGACTGCTTGTGCTCTGTGTTAACATGAACTTCTCATTGGTTTTTTGGTCATGTTTTTACTGCTTCAACATTGATCACTTGAGCATGTATATAACTTATTTAATACTGGTATTTTCCAAAGGCAGCAGAATTAGAAATCGAAGCATATCCGTTACTGGATGAACTTACATCAAAGATCAGTACGCTTAATTTGGAACGTGCGCGTCGACTGAAAAGCAGGCTTGTTGCATTGACTCGTAGAGTTCAGAAGGTACTGTATTGTTACTGGGGCTGTCAATGGGTTAGGTACAGTTCTGGCAGGATCCTTGTTAAATTCTGATTATATACTAAGGCTTGAACCAAATCAAGGATATGTACAGAGATGCAATCAAACTCAAATCCAACTAGAAGTGCACAGTATAATTCAAGGATGAATCGTCATAATACATATGTGGTTTTACTCTTTTTTTGTTTTGTTGTGTGGTTGTGGGGGGCTTGGGTTTGACAAAACCTACTCGTCAGTAAGCTTATGCCAATCTAAAGTTTCTATCCTTGGTATTTAAGAAGATTGAAATCTTAACTGTGCCCTCAAATCTGATCTGATCTTGATCAAATTTTTATCATTTTGGTTTCAGATCCTGGCCATACCAACTTTTGACAGCCCTAATCTTTCAAGTGTACACTGCTTCCTATATTTTATGCACACAAATATTAGAAATCTTCTTCATTTTGTTTCTTTGCTGTCCTTTTTGAATTGCATCTGTCAGGTTAGGGATGAAATAGAGCAGCTTATGGATGATGATGGGGATATGGCTGAAATGTATCTTACTGAGAAGAAAAAGAGGATGGAAACATCATTTTATGGAGACCAGTCTTTGATGGGATACAGATCAACGGATGGTGCATCTGTTTCTATTTCTGCTCCTGTTTCTCCTGTTTCTTCACCGCCTGAAGTCCGGAAACTTGAGAAAACCTTGAGCATTGCAAGGAGTCGACATGAGAGCATGAGGAGTTCTGAGAGTGCCACAGAAAGTATAGAAGAACTCGAGATGTTGTTGGAAGCATATTTTGTCACAATTGATAGCACCCTAAGCAAGTTGACATCGGTATATTTATAGCATGCATTATCTTTTAATTTTTTACTTCTTGTATTCCTTTAAATGGGGTGAAGTAACTTGAAATCATTCTCTTGGCCTTGTTTTAGTTGAAGGAGTACATTGATGACACTGAAGATTTCATCAACATTCAATTGGTACGTCTTCCCTGACTTTCTCTGTTCTTTTTTGGACAAACCATTTTTTGTCTACTTCCTTGATACCCTTTCTGTTACAAGAGGTTGAGTTGATCCAAACAGACACAACATTCGAACCATCTGTTGACATTCATGCTTGTGTCAACTTAGTCGCATGCTTTGTAAATACTGATGCACAGAACAAAACATGAGTTTGCCTGGAATCTTGCAATTTTATGATGCGTACAAAAAATGTTCATAAAACGAAGAAGGCCAGATAGAAGAGGAAATGTTAGTGTAGTCTCTTTGAATTTTATGAAAACCAAATAAGGATTTTTACTGTCAGAATTGGTTGGGAATGTTTGCTTGCAGGATAATGTTCGGAACCAGCTGATCCAATTCGAGCTGTTACTCACAACTGCAACATTTGTTGTCGCAATCTTTGGGGTGGTAGCGGGAATCTTTGGCATGAACTTCTCAATATCGTTATTTGACGACCCTGATGCATTCAAGTGGGTCCTTATAATCACAGGAATTACTGGTATTGTCATATTCTGCTCGTTTGTATGGTTCTTCAAGTATAGAAGGCTAATGCCACTATAAATTCATGAGGAAACTGCGGCTAGGAGAGTACAGAGGAAAAGACCATTGCTGTTGTTTTACCTTTGTAATCTAGATGAAGTTGTCTTCATTAACGATTGACTCTATCTTTGAGCGATTCTTTTGATTTAATTGGCATTCATTTGTGAGAGAATATTGTAAAATATATAGTAATAATATATTAGCTGAAAATTTCCTATGTATCAAATCTACGTTGCAAGTTCGGTTCAAGTAAGTAGCAGAAGAGAGTACAAAAAGGGAAGGATGGCCAAAATTTTTAAATCCTTTCTTTGATGGAATCAGGATCTTCTACAATTTCTACTCGAATTGCATGATACAATTTAGAAAAAAGATAAAAGTTCACCTGTGTGTCAATCTCTTTTTGAATTGAACTGTATAATTTGGATATGAAATTGTAAAAGATCTTCATTCTTGAATTGTATTATATCTCGGGGTTCCAACATAAATGGAAAGTTAAATGTTAAAAGGGTCAGTTTGTGAGAGGAAATGTTATGATCTCAAATTCTTTAATGATTTCTGAATTTAATGGTCGATCATGTCATAATTCTAGAAATTAAGAATGAGTAGAATAAGTTCAAACGGCGCGCTTAGGAAGAGGATTTGAATAATGAATGAACGCAACAAATAAAGTTTAAAGTTTTACTTTTGTACAAATAAAATTCGAAACACTTTTAACTTGTTCAGCAGAGCATTAAATTATATTTTTTTGTTTAGAAATCTCTAATTTATTCACGTATCATACGGCACGTTCGATTCCAACCTGTTTTATTCGCAAGTTGTACATTCTTGATGTATGATGGACATCAGCATGCCATCATTCGGTTTACATCTGTTCGCCGGTGCTATATATACTCGAGGATTCAAATTACTCCCAACGTGCCTCACTGCGTTTGGTGGTTGGATGGCACTTCTTCCTTCCCTGGCAAGGAGGCTGCAAGGAACGAATTCTCGCCTCTACCGACACCTCGTAATATTCCGTCCTATACTATCCCCATCTTCTTCTTCTTCTCCTTCACCACCACCATTCTTCCATTACCTCTCTCGCGCATTTTATCAAAGACGTCATGCACCCTCTCCCCTGGCCCATTATTTCTCAACATTCCCATCCTCGTCAGCTCAAAACCACGAATACCCATTTGACGTCAACGATTATAAAGTCCAAACTACCCATGACCCGGGTCTTCACAGATTCCTTGAATTGCTTAGAGAGGTCTCTCTGTGTCCCTCAGAAGTAGAGGCCATGGCCTGTCTTGACGAGTCAGGCATCGAAGCGAATCAAGAAATGGTCTACTCGGCAATTTGGGAATCGAGGGAAGAGTGGAAACTAGCATTTTTGGCTTTCAAATGGGGTGACAAATGGGGCTGCGGTGATGAACAAGCTTGCAATTTGATTATTTGGGTTTTGGGCAACCATAGAAAGTTCAACACTGCTTGGTGTTTGATCCGAGACATGCATATGCACCGCTCTAAGATGGATACTCGGCGGGCAATGCTTATAATGATTGATAGGTGAGATTTTGCATTTCCTTAGCTCTTATTCCTTTTAAGTTCGGTTGTATTTTATGATCAATGGAGTATGTTTTTGACACATTTCTTCCTACTAGTAAACAATATATGTAGTTATTGAATAAAATGCTTGATATTTCTACAATACTTCTCTGCGTATAAAGCTTAAAAAAACGCATCTAGCTGCTCAAATTCTTGCTTTGCTCATCCACACAAGTTGCTTTGAACTTTTAAAGTTTCTAATTCTGATGATATTATTTTCGTGTGTGATTTCGAGCTGTTCTGCCGAATTTCCTGTTCATTCTTGTTGGGGTTATTACTCAAAAATATTCTTGGGTTATCAATTCTTTTCATTTGCAACGTTTTCACTAAGTTAGGTGGTAGCTTAATTTTTTTTTTCTAAGTTGGGGTTTTGTAGTTTCTAAGAAGCTGAAGCTGAAAAGACATGGGGTGTGAAATCGCTGCAGTTTAGTTTTCTGTAGCATTTAGATATTGACACGGTGACTTGGAACTGTAATGCCTCTAATGTAAGTTGAGGAGAATCAATATAGATAGATTGTTGATGTCACTTTGAATTGGTTTGATTAAATTCAGATCGCTGCCTTACAATCCTTATAGTGCTGCTACCTTTATTCTCTGCCTGACTTGGTCATATCTACTCAAACACAGTTCCTTGTTTTGCTCTTGGGTTTTGAAGCAGCGGCTGGAGATCAATGGATTGTAGATGTTTCTTTGTTGTGTAGTATAGGTGGATGAAGATCGAACCACATAAATCTTTATTTCTCCTGGAATTATCTTTTGTGCTTCTCTTTATTATTTTCCTTCATTGCCAGAGGCATACTTACTTAGAAAAGGACAAAAATGTCATGTGGAGTCATAATTTTTTGAAGTTTTTTTTCTAGTGTTTGAGTGTGAGGATGAGCAATGCTTGAATGTTAATGTTATGTACAAGATTAACCGTTCAAGTATTTTTTTGCAAACCTTATATCCGAAGATATTGATTTGTTCTTTCTTCGTTCCCATGGTAATAATCAGATATGCATCTGCCAATGATTCCTCCAAGGTTATTCGGACTTTCCATATAATGGAGAAGTTCAGATTGACCCCGGATCAGGAAGCATTCCACACCATCCTGAAGGCTCTTTGTAAATACGGAAATATGAAGAGGCTGAAGAATTCATGGTTCTCAATAGGAAGTTATTCCCCCTGGAGACTGAGGGCTTTAACATTATTCTTAATGCATGGTGTAATATACATCCAGATGTATTGGAAGCAAAGAGAATTTGGAGAGAAATGTCAAAGTGCTGTATCATGCCAGATGGAACTTCATACACTCACATGATTTCCTGTTTCTCAAAGGTGGGGAATCTTTTTGATACACTCAGACTTTTTGATGAAATGAAGAAACGAAGTTGTATCCCTGGCCTTGAGGTTTACAATTCTTTGATATATGTGCTAACCCATGAGAATTGCTTTAAGGAAGCTCTCAAAATCCTGGACAGGATGAAAGAATTAGGTTTGCAGCCAGATTCTTCCACTTACAACTCAATGATACGTCCTCTATGCAAAGCCAAAAGGTTGGAGGAGGCAAGAAATATACTGACCTCTATGATGCAGGAGAATCTCAGCCCAACCTTGGAGACCTACCATGCATTTCTGGAGGGTGCAGGTTTTGAGGGATCGTTAGAAGTTCTTGACCGAATGAGAAAATCTGGTTTAGGTCCTACTAGTGATACCTTTCTTATAGTTCTCAGCAAGTTCTTCAAACTAGAGGAACCTGAGAATGCTACAAAGATGTTTATGGAAATGAAGCATTATGAAATAGTGCCAAGTTCCGCACATTACTCAGTGCTGATACTAGGGCTGGCAAGGTGTGGGTGGTTGATCAAGGCCAGGGAATTCTATGCTGAGATGAGGTCAAACGGTTTTTCAGAAGATCCAAAGCTTAAGAAGCTCTTGAAGGAATCAGTCCAATGTAGTAAACATAAAGGCAAACGGAGGATCCAACTGGTTAAGAGAGATAAGAGTGTGAATAATAGGAAAGGCAAGAGTATGAGATAGAGCAATCAATCGAAAAGCCTAATTTGGAACTTTGACTGGACATGAAAAGTATGGCTAGTTATCTGTGGCGTTTAACTAAGATCATGAGGAGCTATTGCTGGTTGTACAGATCGAAAGAGTTAATTGAAGAAAAGAAGCTCCTGCTTCAAGAGTTTTGCCCTGGCTGGGTTCTCTCTTCGCTATAACCTACAAATTGATTCGAACATGTCCTGAGAGGAGCAGCTTTGCCATTTCTGCTTCAAGAAAATTTTCTTCCATGATGTTCAGATATCTGGATGTGGATGCTTTCAAATTGTTGCCATACCCTCCAGGTATGCTTTTACTTGATCATTGCGTTCCTGAGGCCCGTGCCAGGGGCTACAACATTTGGCAATTGGTTCAGTAGCATAATGCTTCAATTAATTCCTCTTAAGGTTTATGGCAGTTGGATTACAGCTCTGTACTTTTTCTCTCTCCAACATTCCTAAATTATTGACTGCTGTGAAGTGCCTCATAACCATCTCACCCTGCGGTCGAGTCACTCTTGCTCTGATGGAAAAGTATATCCCAATTCCCATCCTGAAAGGCTGGCTTTGTCCTCTTCTACTGAGATTTGCAATGCTTTGATGCGAAGGGTCTAATTCAACGGCTAGTCTCCCATCACCCTTTGCATCCCAAGATTGTAAAATTCATGCACTTTTGGCTACTATGAAGTGTCATGGCTGTCGTTTTACTAAACTCGTTAGGTCGCCCAATAAAGTGGTATTGATGAATCCAAGATCATGCTCGTAATTGAGGCATAATTTTGAGACACATGGATGACTGACATCCCCCCAGTGGGCAGTGGCCGGACTTGTTGACTCGTTTTCTGGCACTGCATATAGCAATATTACGACCAATATTTTATGTCCATTTTAACTCCTCGTGTTAAAATTGAGAAGCTGGAATACATATTTCCAAAAATTATGTCCATTTGCTCTTAGCATTTGTGATTAGAGACACTAAACTCTAGAAGGACCACGGGGGTCCAAGCATAAGGGAAAGCCTATGGCTCAGAAGAAGAAAAAAAATGGGGAAAAAGAGAAAAGATCATGAGGTCCGTCCGTGTATCACTCGCTACCCCATAGATTAGGCTCCTCCATTAGCATGCTTGCAAGAAAAAGCAATAACCCACTGTCCACTTAGGATTATAAAAACATTTGAAGTTCAAAATTCGATCCAGATAGTGATCCATTTCTGAGTCCCACATAATATGAACTTCCCACCTTTTGTGCTTTAATTCAAATCTCCATTTTCCCTTCTCCGCCTACTGCTTTAAACCAAATCTAATAGCATTGTAGATCCGCCAGCACTGGAGACTGATAGAAACGCATGTGACACTGTCTGCAAAAGGACCACTGTTTCATATTTGCTTGTACCTCTTTCTATGTTAGTCAAGAAACAGTCAAAAAGAAGTATCAGCTCTCTCTCTCTCTCTCTCTTCTCTCTCTGTGAGTAGCTCTCAAAATCGCGCAATAAAGAAAAGGGAGCAGCATCACCAACCAGAGAAAAGCACCATGTCGTGCTCAAGTACACACCTCATCTTCTCCCTCTTGCTCCTCTCCGTCGCTGCAACCCTTTCTCCCACCCAAGCTACCGACCACATCGTTGGTGCCAACCGCGGCTGGAACCCCGGGATCAACTACACCCTCTGGGCCAACAACCAGACATTCTATGTTGGCGACCTTATCTGTAACTCATCCTCCTCTTGCTCTCTATCTATTTAATTCTAACGTCTACATGTGTGCAGTCTGGATCTGTGTTCGAAAACGGAGATTCAAGATCCAAAGCTCCCTTTTTTTGTCTTTGTCAATTAACCAACTTATTTTTTTCACTGCACAGTACCCAGTATAATAGTATTCGTCTTCTTCTAAGACATGAAAAAACAAAAGATTTTAAATCCTGGGTGTCGTGTGAGATACAAAAGGCATCGGTTTAAGTTGCCCAAAAAAACCTTAAACCGCTAGGAATTGATTTATGAAGAACACATATAAAAGTAACATATGCCATGCCCCATGGTCTTCATCCACATAGGTCCATGTTTCCTAGTTTCTCATAATTAGCCGATTTCTCTCTCTCTCTCTCTCTCTTCTTTTTGCTAGATCCACTCTGTTGTTTTGACACTTTTGATTCGGCTACCTTTCTGAGCTCTTTATGTCTTTTTCATTTCAATTATTTCGCTCCTTTGGTGTATTTCTCGGTAGTCTGTTGGTTAACGTTCTCAGATGTTTTGTTTGCTGCAGCATTTAGGTACACAAAGAACCAATACAATGTGTTTGAGGTAAACCAAACTGGCTATGACAACTGCACCACAGAAGGGGCAGTTGGGAACTGGAGCAGTGGCAAAGATTTCATAACCCTCAATGAGTCCAAGAGGTATTACTTCATTTGTGGCAACGGCCAGTGCTATAATGGAATGAAGGTCTCCGTTCTTGTCCATCCTCTCCCATCACCCCCACCGGGCGCTGCTAGTGCTGCTGGGCTATCCCCAACGGGTTCTGCTGCCCCAGAGTTTCCGCAGAGGGGGTTCGTGGTTCTTGTGGTGTCTTTTGCGGTGACTTGGTTTGGAGGTGGGTGGATCATGTAGTGCTAGAGGTTTTGGCTTGGTGTTGAGGATGGTCTAGCTCAGGGAATTGGATTTCTTCTTGTTTGCTTGCTTAGTTTCTAAAATACATGGATTTTTCTTTTTGGGTGTTGGACGCCATCTGAAATATGTCTCCAATTTTCTTTTTTTTAAGGCACACTTTTACTCAATTGAAATTGTTGCAAACTTGTGAGTCTGGCGCCCAAAAACTTCAAATTTGACATGTATATTTCTTTCCTGTGGGTTTTCCCAAGGGGTTTCACTTTTATGTTTCCTGAGTTCCACTCGAATGATAGAATTCGGTGACAACAATTTTTTTATGGGATGAAACAACGATTTCCAAACTTCAAAGAACCTCCTCCCATATCCATAGCATACCTCTTGTGGAGGAATCAATGAATCATGGGACTCTGATCAATAGAGTCCCACGCACTGCCAATTCTTGAGGCCCAGAGGGCTAGACCTTGCTCAGTGGGTGGCGAGATCCAAACGTATGGACTCAATCCCATGGTCAACTCGTTTATATTTCTGTGCCACTTTCATAGCTGGAAGGACCCTCCAATATAATTTTTTTCTTCATTAATAATAGTCTTATCTGGCTAAAAAATTAAAAGAATCCTTGTACTAATCTAGGAAAGATTAGAAAAACGGGGGGTGGTTTTCAGTTGAAGGGCAAAGAATTCACATATGACAGCCCTGATTCACGGCTGCACTTTCCACTTTGCATTCAATTTTTTGGATTCCTTTCCTTGTAACCTTTTCAGGAAGGCGCAAATTAAAGATACACTTGGATGATTCCAGCAATCTAAACAATCTTCTATTCGTCTTCAGACTAAAACTAAAAACTTCTAATTGAAGAAAGAGAGGGTGAGAGAGAGAGAGACATTTCATAGCTGATAGCACTGTCCTATATTTGAAACCAGGGTTAACGAGCAACTGCCCGGATCATCAATTTGGGCTCTTAAGGGGTTTGGCCACATTGATTGGTGATGGGATGGGACACTAGATAAAGCTTTGAAAACGCTGCTCCTATTACTAACTTGCTGACTAGAATCTACTGGTGGATTCACCCTTCCAAGAAGCTTGGGTGTTTCAAATAAGGAGAGAAAAACTAAGAAAAAATATATCACAGGTAGCGTTGTTTCAACTGAAAAAATATTCCCATGCAGAATATTTTCAAAAAAAAATGTGTTTGGTAGGGGCTAAAAAAAAGAGTCAAAGGAAAATTGGATAAAACGCATATAGGCTGAGAACAACCTAACCCTTTGAAAAAGTTTAAGTTATTCTCCAGTTGACTATTTTTTTTTCTCTATTCTATCGTATCAAACACTATCTACTATTTTTTCTCAACTATTCTTTTATCTATTCTAACATATCAACTATTTTTTCTCTATTATCGTGACAAAAGCCTATCTTTAAGATTAAAATTCAAAAATTCTCTATGTATGCATAACTCTCCCATTTTGCAGTCTGCTCATTTATTATCTCTAACTATAGTAAGTCGTATAATAGTCGTGATATATCATTGGACCACCTTTATGTCCTTTCTCATTTTGTTTTATTTATTAATTTGATCTTAAGTAGAGTTGGTCAGAGTATGGCCGGAGCCGAAGGAAGATAATTGGGGAGATTCTGGCTTGATAAATGCAAGTATAAGTATCTGTCTAGATCTCTCTAATATGGTTGTTATTCTGAATCTAGAAGGTACATCAAACGAAACAAACTCACAAAAAAAGGGGACAAAATTGAAATACTAAACAAAATATTCTTTAAATTTTCATGTGACTACCAAGCACCATAGGTTTATTTTCAAAGAATTAGCCAAACACTGAAACTTGTTTAGTTTTCCCTAATATTTTCAGCTGCAAATATTTTCTCATTTTTCATTTAACGTGAAACAAACGCAGCTGCGTTGTGGTTACTTCCACATAGATTGTGTAAGAGGCTGGTCTGTGAAAGAAAATTTCACAAATCTTGACCTAACAGTCCACGGGAGAAATTGGTTGTCGTCTATCCGACGCAGAGTCTCATGTGGAAAAGAAAGATTGTTGGAGTCAGCCCCACATCAATTGTGGAAGAGGCTGGTAGTCAATTTATAAAAGTAAAAAAATCTTACCTCTTGAGGTAGCTAGAGTTTGCTAGAGTTTGGATTGAGACATTTCAACACCACCCAATAAATGAGCATTAAGAATAATATTGGAATTAGAACTTGGAACGATTGCAGGAACCTCTGAATGCTTTAAGGAAGGCGAGTTAAAGAAAGACGAAAAGGAAGTTAACTTCTAATTACTCATGCACTTCTGCTAACTGCGAACAAACGCGCTAGACAACTTCCTGATTTTGAAGAAAAATTCCCTGAGGTTAACAGAGGGAACCATTTCAGCTAACAGGGAGAACCATTTCAGCTACCATCTACACTTGAGCTTGCATAATGAATTACCCAGATAAAAAAACAGAGTAGGCGACGCCTAAGACAAAAGCCTAATCGCCAGAAGTTGTACAAGAAACAGACAACATGAACTTCCGCCATCAATATTTGCATTCATTAAGTAGCCAAGAAAAAAGTTAATTTGATGTACATACAAAAAAACACGATTCTTACAGTACACACAACACCTTCGGTCCCCTAAAATTGTACTCTGATATCAGCTACCAATCGCCACTCCTGTATATTACACTCAGGGCGAACCCCAATATAACATGTTAAAGAGAAGTAGAATGAAAATTCTGATCTAAAGCTACTCCGCATTGGCCTTCTGTTTTCTCCTTGACCTGCTGTATAATTTGGAAGAAGGAGAGGGAGAGAACTCAAGTGGCAGCTGTGGAAGATCCATCTCCCCTTTCAATATCTTCACAATCTCTGCTATATCTGGCCGCAACTCGGGCAATTTCTGTATGCAAGCGAGTGCCAGGTTAATGCACAAGGTTGCCTGGTCCTTTTTATAAGCATCCTTCAACCTCTCATCCACAAGTTCTAAAACGTTTCCAGCTTGAGCTAACAGCCGACACCAGCTTATTAAGTTTGCTTTCTCAAGCTTCATAGGGGATGCAAGAACATGTAATGGCCTCCGACCAGAGACAACCACAAGGATCAAAACCCCTAGACTGTAGATATCTCCCTTCTCCATCAAGTATCCACATCCACCATACTCCGGTGCGACATAACACAAAGTCCCTCTCATACTTGTGGTACTGCTGAGCTCACGGCTAAAAAGGTCTCCACTGCACATGTCACTGACAACAGACCGGGAGCTCTTTTTCTTGCAGCCCCTTCTAAAACTGAACTCCCCATTTAAATCGCCCTCAGTCTGAGTCTGCTCCACAGTGGTCTTTCGTTTACTTAAATGAAACCTTCTTCCCAGACCAAAACGTGGCATTTTGAAGCCTGTTCTCCACTTTGTTTCAAGATTTTTAAGCTTACTACCCTTCTTGCTAATCTCAGAAAGATGCTCCTCTTTCCACCATTCTTGCATCTTTCTTGGTTTCTTCTTACGGTTTCTCTTGCCCCTTGACTCCTTCTCATATCCTTTTTCTAGATCTGCACATCCAGTTTCTTGTGACTGCGGTTCCATCAAATCTTCTAATTTTTTTACTGGAGTTGAATTATCCGAGTTATTTTGCTCCGGAGGAGTTTTCTTTTCTTCATCCCAATCAGGATTCGTTGATGGGCAAATCTGACTCCCTATCCACTCCATAACGTAATCCTTGCTACACAATTCATCACTCCCATCCTGCTTCCACCACCAATTTTTTCCCCATTGTTTACCATTCACCTCCTCATCAACGGCCAAAGAAGCATTAGAATTCAACTCCTTACTATGATCAATGCTGGAAAACTCATCATCGTAAGGCACGAACCTAGTATTCCAATCATCACCACGGATGTCACCAACCGATATCTCCTTCCCCTTTGCACTACTACTCTTAACATGCTCATTCTCACTCGACATGTTAACATTATAATTCAAAGCATTAGCGTTCAAAGCTTCAACATTGTAAGACATTCTACTATTTTTCGAGGAAGTAGAGGCTTGCAAAGCAAGAGCAAAATCTACCTCATGAGCACTCTCCACCGGTGTACAGATTGCTGAGGTGTCTGCGGCCAAATTCCCTGAAAGCTCTTGGCTCTTCCACAGCTCCGGACTCTTCCCCAAGTCCTGGCTAAAAAAATCCACCCCATACTCACCTTCCACCTTAATCCTGGACAACCCGAAATCGGAAATCTTCGCGCGGTTCTCCAAATCGAGCAAAATATTGCTGGGTTTAATATCCCCATGAATCACTGGCGGATCACATCCAAGATGCAAGAATTCTAGAGCCCTGGCAACGTCCAATATAATGTCAAACCTCTTTTCCCAACCCATACAAAAATAACCATCTCCGAAAAGCGATTCTTGCAGGCTGTTATTGGGTATATACTCGTACACCAACACCCTATTGTTCTTTTCAACAGAATACCCCAAAAGCGTGACCACGAATGGTGACCGTAGGCCACCAAGAATCTGCAACTCATTCTGAAACTCCTTCTCCGTCTGCAAAGAAAGAGTGTCCAAACGCTTAATAGCAATGAGTTTTCCATCCTTTAATATCCCTCTAAACACCGTACCTGACCCCCCTTTGCCAATGATATTGGCACTGTCGAAGCCATTGGTGGCTTGCTTTAGCTCTCTGTAAGAGAACCTTTCGAGCTTGAGAGGAGCGCTGGAGTCAAAAGGAATAGTCTTAGCTCTGCGCACAAAGGATTGCCAGATGTGGTAAAGAAAGTAGAGGATCGATACGACTATTACGACGGAAGTTGAGATGGTGAGGATCAAGAACACGATCCTGGTTTTGGTGAAGATACTAGGCCCTGGAGAGCTAAGAGTTCCAGGAAAGGGTCTTGACGGCATGGTAAGTTGGTTCGTGTTTTCTGGGTGTTCAGGTCTTGTGGGTTCGGTCACAAGGATTGAAGAAGAAAAGCAAATGGGAAAGGATCTTCATTTGTGTATCAGTATCCAATGTGGTTTTGCTTTACAGTTGGGATGATCATATAGGCATTTTTAATTCGTGCTTCCTATTATAATCTTTTGTTTTTCCTTAGTTTTCTAATCATGAGCTTAGCGGTGATTGATGAGGAAAGGGACTGGTAGTTTGAGAAATTCTCTCACTTTTTCATTTCCATCTTAATTATGTCCTTCATTTTAATATAGTTTTTCCTTTTTTTTTTTTTTTGGCAAGAAAGCTTTTTCTTGTCTCTAATAGACTTAACTGATGAGGGAAAAAGATTTTTTTTCTTCTAGTAGTTTGCTCGTGTATAAGATTACTTGATTTAGGTTTTTGGTGTGGAAGCATATACTTTTAGGGGCACAGCTAAGTTTTCAGCCCCTACTGTGAACCCTTCGGTGGGTTCGGTTCTTGTATTTTTTAGATCAAGGGCCGAATCGCCGGTTTACAGAATTGGTCGAATCGCTAGATTTGATAGTCGGTTTGGTTCGATCGATTGGGCTGCGATATACATTGGTTTTGCCTTGTGTTCTTTATGTCAAACCAATGCACCACATAGTCACATACTGCAATAATTTTCAATTGCAATAACTTTTAGTAAATCTCAAATTGTAAATAATCAAGATAGAATGATCTTCTAGTAAATCTCAAATTGTAAATGGAGGCCTACACCTTTCCTACAAAAGGGCTTTGATTTCCTTGGCATTGCTAATGGAGCTTGCCTGGAGAAATGTGTCATAACTTACTTGTTGGTAGAGGCAGCAAAGTAGAGGGAGATAGCGAGGTAGAGGGAGGCAACGACAGAGGGAGACGGCAGCAGCAAAGCGGCAGAAAGAGGCAGCTTCGTGCAATCTTGAGAAAGAGAGCGCTGGGGCGTGTCGCGTGGCCGCGCGAGAGAAAGAGAGAGATGCTGGCGGGGGTGGGGGGTGACTATTGGCAGTTGCTAGGGTTTCAGAAAGGGAGTAGGGGCAGGGGTGAACAGTGAAAGAGGAGGGGGTATTGGGGGAAAAAAACGTAAAAAAGGGGGACGACGGTATCGTCTCACTTAATATTAAAAAAAAAAAGTGAAATTTCGAGTATACCCTCGATTCGGTCCATTGGGTACATAGAACCGTAGGCCGAACCAACCCAATAAGTTCTGAAAAAAATTAGGTCGACAGTCGAACCAGGCCGGCCTAAAACCGGCCAGCCTAGTCGGTTTCGGCCCAAAAATGTACACCCGTATATACTTTGATCGGGGCTTTACTCTGTAGTAATCTGCATTTTATAATGGTGTCAAGTGATTAGGAAATGAAGATGGAAAGTGTCAAGAGGAGCGGGAGGGTCCCAAGGTGTTTCTGAGTTTTGACTGAAGGAAAAGGTGCGTTGCAGACAAAGTCCTAACAACGGAGGAAAAGGCAAAGGCAAAAATCAAAATGGAGGCAAGGCAATGTTGGGTTACAGTTGTGTGTGGGAAAGTATTTTTCCGGACAAGCATTTTGTCTTACGCGCCATGATGACTGGGGTTGAACACGTGCACTGGTTTAGACTTTGGACTGAAGTGAGTTTTATTATATTCTGCACTGTCTTTGACTAGAAGAGGTTCACAAGTTCATAGACATTCATCGTTTCCAGCTCTTATCTTTAGACTTTAGTGTCCTCCACCTACAACTAAACTCGACAGCTTGAGGCAACAACTGCTCTCTGGATTTATTTGGTGTAGTTCCCTCTTTAATAATACATAAGAATTAGTTTATATATATTCGTTAATTTGAAAAATAAGTTGCTTTCAACTATATTAGCGTTTTTTAGAAGAAAAGGATGATTATATTTTAGTTTTGTAGCTGCAGGGTCAACTAAATCATAAAATACTTCACAGAATTATTTTTTACTAATTTTCTCAATCCAACCAGAAAATAAAAATGTTATCATTTACTTTGTGCACGAAGTAATAGATTGACCTCTAATCTAATAATGGATCTCTGTGTTAATTTTAGATTGGCCTTTCTGTATTCTTTTCTTTTTATATTAATAGTAAAAATTTCATGATTTTTAATTACTCGTGCACGAAGTAAATGCTTTTTACTTATAGGTTTTATTAAATAAATCCAAAAAAAAGAAAATAGCAGAAGATAATGACGTAAAGAGATTCAATATAACCCAATTGCGTGTTTATTCTCCCGCATAACGCATAAAATAGCAAAATATAAAGGTGGTGCCACGTTAGGAAAGGCATTACTCACGAGTCGTAAAGGTGCTGATAACGAAACGATGCTATTTGTTTAGGATTTGATTAAGTCCGAATTGATGAAGACGTATTAATGTAGAGGTTTTGTTTAATGAATTAACTAAAACGACGGTGTATAAGTCAAATGACCTGGAAACTTAGATATTGACCCAATAATTCAATACTAATTATTATTTGATAAGGTTATTTTTTCTAATTAGAAGGCTTATATATTTATATTTTTAAAAAAAAAAATTGTTAAGGACTTTTTTGGGTGATATCCGCTGTAAAGTGAGAAATGGCAACAGGTGCATTTTATACGACAAAACCAGTTTCTTTTAAGTATTGTTGGCTGTTGAATAATTAAAGTGTCTAAATAAATATTAAGTGCGAGAAGCCGGCTCTATAATTATACAATAAGTCAGCTTAATTATAGATAACATTTATTTATCTATGATTGGAAAATAGACATATATATAAAAACGAATGATTCTATCTAGATTAGCTAATTTGTTATTGACAGTATTTATTTTTGATCGCTAACTGTTAAAAGTCAGAAGAAGGTGGAATGAGAATAAATAATTTTTAATCAAAGTTATGGGAATATTTATTTGAAGAGTAATATGAAACTTTATTCCCTTTAAATGGAAAAAACAGATCTAGAAGTTGATAAATAGAAATCTAAGCTAATTCCAATTTCCACATAGCCAAATATATATATATACACCTCCACTTTTACCTTATCTGCTATTTACGCTGCGGAGTCCCAAAGGTACATCACGTGGACCTATATGTTAACTTTACACGTGCAAGGAGGACATGCACGCTCTTGTAGTGTCTTTGTTATTTCTCCAAGAAAAGAAAGAAAGAAAGCAGGTTATGGGTGCAACGTTGCTTTTGGGATGGTAGTGCTTACTGCACTGAGTTCGTTTGTTTGTGCGCACGACAGGTAGTTAGCAGATAACATGGATGCTGCCCACCAGCAGGCCACGGGGAGGTAAGAAGTGACTCTCAGAATTTTGGGCATTGATGTGTCTGTTACCTTCTTTTGGTATTTTCATTTATAAGCTTGATTTTTTTTGTGTGTGTGTGTGTGGTGTTTTTTTTACAATTTTAACAATTCCCTTCTTTTTTTTGAATTTTTCTTCAACACTAGTGAATTCTAATCTTTTTATAATAAAAAAAAATTTGTTATATCTAATCTTTATACAATATATACATCATGTTTCGACGAACTTGACTCGATCGAGAAACATACCGTTGAAATCTTAATAACAAAGTCCGCATAAAGTATGAGATAGAATAACTTTTTTGACAAATAAAAAGCACCATTGTCTTTGTCGAGATAATTTGAAAAAAAGAAAACCAAATATTGACATGGACAGTCTCACTAACTTGCTACCGATTTCCTAATAAATCCTTTCATTTTCTCCTTCTCAGTTGTCGGGATGAGTAATAATTCGTATTGAAGAAATCAAAGCTTCAAACCATTGTTGGATATCTGCAAACGTCCTGTTGACAAGGACCAGCTCCCACTACCGCAGTAATATCGTGCTCTTGATATTCGCTGGCATCGCGGGAATTGCCGGGTTGATCAAGTTTCTAGAGTCGTTTGGCTAGGGACTGCATTCGATGTCTCTCCGATGACCTGGACGGCGGTCACGCGGCCATTGAGAGAAATCTGTCAGAGCTGTCATAATAATCCCGGAGTGCACCGCAAAATAGACATAACCGAAGGAGAGCGCTAGACGGGATCACAAGTTTTACATATCTTTTTGAGATATAAAAGGATAGCACAAACCTCAGATCTCACCATCTGATGTGAGGAAAAATTAATATGTAAGTTTCTTGCATACTTAACACGTATGATATCGATTAAAAGAGTTGACAGAAAGCTAAGAACTCGTATATATCTTCCTCACCACCAACGTAAAAGCCTGTTAGAAATAAATTGGTGTTGAAATGGAACATCACATATAACTGTATATGATATATAGATAGATGAGAAGACGAAACATGCTTGAGTAGAATCAAGAGTTAGCTGACAAAAGTGCATCACATCTCGGCGAGATATAATGAGTGTCTTTGAGGGTTTGCTTTCACGTTTGTGCTTACGTTTCTTATCGTCTATTATCCTTCAGATCTGCGAGAGAAGCGACACACCAATGGGTGTTCGTAGGTTGTTAGATGTAGTGTGCAAGAAGTAATTGATAGAGATAGTGATAGGAGTTTGAGAGTATCAGTGTCGTGAATCTATCCGATGACTTATCATAGCGGTACTTGTGGGTTGTATGTAAAGTGAGTGTTCAACAGCTTAGTTGTTTAATTATCGCTCGACCAATCGAGCGTACCAATGTCTAGTGCGGCGGTGTGTCACAGCAAGACCGAACTCTGAAGTATAGGGAGTATGTTGGGCTATAATGAGGAGACAGCGACTAAGGCACTGAGTATTTGAGCGTAGAAAGTATTTCGTTCGTGTCCTAACTTTGTGTACTCTTTATCTTGATCAATAGAGAATAGTTCGAAGAGACTGTGGATGATAGGTGATAGGAGAGGACCAAGACAACACAATAAATCAAGAGAATGAAATCACAAGACAGATAAAATTACAATGCACCAGAGACGAGGTTCCGAGAAACAAACCAATAAAAACAAGATTGGTCAAAAAGCGTATATGTGGTCTAACCAATGTGAACAAATACCCACAAACGATGAGGGTGACATCGAGACGAAGCGAAAGACAAGCTCCTAAGAAATGGAGTCTTCGCAGCAAGGACCCAATTCCTGAGAGTCACTTCTTAACCTCCCGTGGGACTGCTGGTGGGAAAGCAGCATCCATGTTATCTGCTACTAACCTATCGTGCGCACAAAAACACGAACACAGTGCAGTAAGCACAAGTTGCACCCATTAACTCTTTCAATTAATTTCTTGAGAAATAAAGCTGAGCGTGCATGTTAATTGCACGATGTATAAGTTAACAAATAAATATGGTCACTGTGATGTATCACTTAAGGAACTTAATCCGCAGCGTAAATAGCAGATAAGGTAAAAGTGGAGGTGTATATATATATATTTGGCTATGTGGAAATTGGAATTAGCTTAGATTTCTATTTATCAACTTCTAGATCTGTTTTTTCCATTTAAAGGGAATAAAGTTTCATATTACTCTTACAATAAATATCCCCATAACTTTGATTAAAAATTACTCATTCCACTTCTTCTGACTTTTAACCAGTTAGCACGATCAAAGAAATAAATACTGTCAATAATAAATATTAGCTAAATCTAGTAGAATCTTCGTTTTTATATAATATGGTCTATTTAGAATAAATAAAATGATACGTATGAATCGAACAACGTGTGCTGACGCTAAATTGACATTGATATCATGAGCTTCAGGAGCGCACAAGCGCGCGGGGCCGCACGACTTCGTTCTTGCGACAACCCATGATGAATGTAGTGTGACAATCACAATGGTAAAGATACCAGACACGTCTCATACAGTTGAGATGCAACAGTCCGAGCTCCCAGAGGGGCCAATTACAGCCTACAAGTAGGCAGATCGAGAGTAGGAGCTTGAAGAGTGAGACCCAGCAGTTTGTGAGGTCAAATATTGAGTTACAGTAACCTATGATTGAAGGGAAGACTAGATGTATACAGCATACATCTTTTTGAACAGACCAAAGGACACGAGAAGTCTTTCGGTTGGATTGCCAACTTGATAAACGAGCGAGACGCGGATTGTATCACAAGCACAAGGCATAAGGATCTGTGACCTAATCATATTATGTATTGGAGTATTATTTAAACAAATCTACTAACCAACATAGGGCGCGAAACCAAGGATAGACACCTCTGACCAAAATTCTGAGGGAAAGTACACTTGGAGGGAACAAATTAATGCGACAGGAATCGTCAACATAGGAGTGAAAGGAAGGGTTAGACGTATTGAATTAGGTGAGGGTCACAGATTGTCATTCCGTAAGTTGATACCAGTGCGAGTCTTGAGCGGTATAATATATCATCCTCGCTGTAGAAGAAGGGTATATACAGCCATTCCTAACATCAATATCAATCACAAGATCTATACAAAACCAACTAACAGATGACTAGTAGAGGACGTAAGCTCTGTGCACCATAGAGAAATACGGCGATCTACCAAAGAGCACATATCATACGCGACCTTATAAAAGGCCAAGTGGTATGAAAGTGAGACAGTAATTCGGACTACCGGTCTATCTGATATGTACTACGCAGTAAGGTAAATATGCCTGCTATTAGCTGCGCGAGTATCAAGCAATCGAAGAACAGTAAAGGAGGCAAGGTATTCCCCTATGCACAAGCAACACAGTCGTACAACTGACGCAAAAGCCATGAACTTAGTTATGGACAATCCAGCCCTTGGCTATGGATAGCTTTGTTTTAAGTGCAGCCTATAATATGTGCTGTGTGAAAGATTGTCAAAACAAGCAAATACTAATATTGAATCAACCATTAAACGTCATACTATCTGCTATTTTATTTTTGGATTTAATTTAATATAAAAACCTATAAATAACCAAAAGCGAGATCATCTGTTGGACAACCGGCGGCAGAGCACAGGTGACACTTGTAGAGAGAGATTGCTTGTGCAGATAATTTCAGTTACACACATATATAAGCATTGAGATAAAAGGCATATTAATAATGTGCAGCTAGTCAGAGAGGCAGCGAAAACCGATGCAACCACTAACGAGCTAAATAGAGAGAGTAACCACAACAAAGATCGCCGAGTTAATAGCAAAGACTCATACCATGTTAGCACTAAAGCGTTCGCTAATAGGTTAAAAATCAGAGAGGCACAACAATTTTTGATGAAACTCGTTGGCTGACAAGTGCTGAGGCTCTGTATCGACGTAGGAATAAAGTATCCAGGTGGAGAGAGTAGGACCACCTGGGATCTATCAGGAGACGAAGATGAAGTCAGCATGATATGAGAAGAGGGGAGACTCCTTAGGCATGACAGAATTTAAAAGCGAAAGGATGCTACATAGTAACCTTACTGTGACCTCCAAAAAATCGGTAAGATTTAATATCCAAACATTTTTGTAGCCTATTGTGAGCGCATATATTATTCTCGCACAAAATCCTAAACTGAAAAAATATATAGACAAGAAGTTGACCGAAAATTGAGTTTGTGGTGGTTATAGGGACGTAGATTTGGCCAACATTCGCACCCAAATATTTTTAAAAAAGAATAGTCAGGAGAACGGTTATGGACCATAAAATAAGGACTTATTTTTAAGCACAGTGGTTGGTAAGAGATTAATGAGGTAAATGGCAGTTTCAAAAGCATCCGTCCAATAGGTGAAAAGGAGGGAGGCATGGGCAAGTAGAGCAAGCCCAGTTTCAATGATGTGCCTATGCTTTCGTTCGATAAGTCTATTCTGTTGATGAGTGTGGGGACAAGAGAAGCGAGTTATGCCAAGTTGGGTGCAAAGAGAAGTGAGAGAGCGAAACTCACCACCACCATCTGTTTGTAACGTAACAAGTTTGGTATTAAATAATCGCTCAACAGAAGGGAGAAAAATATTAAAAACAGAGATAACATTAGATTTGAGCTTTAAAGGAAACAACCATGTATATCTGGTGAAATGGTCTACAAAAGAGACATAATAGCGAAACCCATTACGAGAAACAAAAGGAGCCGGACCCCATATATCCGTACAAATGAGCTAAAGAGGTATGGATATCGCGAAGAGTAATATTCACGGAAAATCACATTCCTCTATCATCACACTACCCAACATGCTTTGCTCCACTGAGGTTGGTAGCCGAATATATGTGAAGCTTGTCCGCGCGTCTGAGCTTAAGTGGGGACCTAAGTACTATAACACGTGGAAACACACTATTCAATCTCTACGAGTCGACACAACGCAGAAGACACCACTGATAGTGCAGAGAGGGACACCAACTAAGAAGACTGGACGCCCAACGCCTGCGGTGCATTCGAACCTGGCTAATAGGTTCGCGTCACCCACTGTGAAGTGGAAGGCGATGGAATGCGGCAACCCGAGCTACGGAGGATATCACAATTTCCTAATCAGCTTGACTAGCGCAGATCACGTCAAAAGTGGTTGGCACTCGAGGTGTAAGCATGACGAGCGATGACCTAACAGCCTCTTGTCTCTTAACAGAGAGATGACTGGAATGAGAAACTACACGAAATACAACAGGAAGTTAATACAACGTCAGATTAGAGTTAGACCGAACACACGAGACAATGATTGTGTCTGGAGTACACTGGGAATAGTATATCAAGAGAGGCACACGTGATGCACTGAGGTCTACGACTGAGAGGAGCAACGCTAGAAGTTGATATGTGGTAAAAGATCAGTACCTTATGGGTTGTTCGGATACGGTCATGTACCCGACAATTGGCGTAGCTGGAAATAGTCTGAGTGATATATAACCTAACTGCAGCTCAATTACCAAATGTAGAAAAATATATAAAATTCTTTAGAGAATGAACTATTAGAGTTTGTAGCTTTAAGAAGAACAGATCATGTATCCAATCTGGTGAAATGGGTCACAAAAGGAGTCGATCATGAATACGCCGAAACCCTATTACGAGAATCAAAAGTAGCTGTGACCCCATACATTACGCGTATCAATGAGCTGATAGAGTGTTACTGCGCACGCGATACCCTAGCATCTACTGTCGATGAAAACAGGGAAGTTGCGGCTTAGAAGCTTGCGCACATCTTATTAAATCAGTGACAATGAATTGAATCCGAGTCAGAGGACACTGGAAATGGCCATTGAGAGTGCAGAATGTGTGAAAACAAGTTGAAGAGATGACGCCCATACCGCCGTGCATTGACTGGAACAAGCTGTCCGTTCACCAAGGTGCATTGAAGGCTCGAGGAGACGGCAAGCAGGAAGGAAAAATATAGAGACCCGCAAGGTTGCCAGGGAAGAAGCCGAGCTATGCCACATAACTCGTCCATAGCCCTCTTAACAGATCGACAGTGAGTGGAGTCGAAACTTCGCAACAACAAACAGCACACTTATCGCAAACGGTCATGAACTCTATATCTCAGTACAACGAAAGACAGAGATTTCTTAGTAAGGGAAAGAACAGCACAGGCGAGATATTATGAAAGCAAAGGGAGCGAGTAGAGCAGGCGCACAACGAGGAGCTGCGCACCGATAATGCTGCCTAATTGCAGAAGAATGTTTGTCAATTAGCTAAATGCGCTCGAACTAGAAAGGCGAGTCAAAAAATATTAAACAAACCGCACGAGAGAACTATTAGAGTTTGCAGCTTGCTAAAGGAAAATACCAGTCGCTGTAATCTGACCTCTGTGCTGAAATCGTGTGCTCCTATCCATACAAAAGAGACATAATAGCGAAACCCATTACGAGAAACAAAAGGAGCTGGACCCCATACATCCGTACAAATCATGCCACCTCTACGTATTAAGTGATGCTGCAGCTCTGACCAACAATGTAAGCTGATGACAACTGTGGAATGAAAAGCGTAGACGTTGCGCAGGCATACTCTCACCAATGTAGGCAGATCGCAAGAGAATACTAACACCAGATGACCAAGGGTAATGTATATTGTACGCGAGGGAGGGGAGGGCTTTTTCGGTAGGACAGGCCATGAGACAATTTTGGCAGGGAATTTGGAACATCATGAAGAAGAGTCATGGTACTGCCCAGCTCTGTCGGTGGATTATTCCATAGCACATAGGTTAGAAAGGTACTTCGTTACATCAAAGCAATGAGTTGAGTCAAGATAATGACGAAATGTGATGATGCGCAGACTGTCAGGATGACGGATAATTGATGATAGAGCGACCATGTGTCTAAGAGCAGCAGATTGAGAATCTACCGTGTAAAGAGGCAGACTTCCCTACATCTATGCCCCTATACAGAAGAATGTGCAGTCGAGAGTGCCAAACTCGATACGAGAAATCAGGAATTATCACACGCAAAGCAACTGACTAATACACAATACTAGCAGCAATGATGCTTCTAGTATGGCACACAATACATGAACATGTAGAAAGCACTTGTAGTGAGAGCTTAAACGAGACCGGAGGAGGAGTGTAGAGGTGTAAAGAAAGAGGCAGTACGCAGAGCCGAACATGTGCTGCCCGAGAAGGGAAAGTGGCGACTACGCATCAGGCCAAGGCTCGAATAATACTGTCTCATCCGAACTGCTGACCTTTGTACCATCTGTCATGAAAAGGGTATCTCGAATGTGATCTTAAGATCATCAAACTAATAGGGAATGAACTCGCAGTTATTAACATCAGACGTATAGATCCGGTATATCCACGAGTCTGGCATTAGGAAACAGAAACTTGAGGCTAAGATGGCTAGGAAAAGGAACAGTTTCATTATTTAGGTTCCGCTCAGTCGAAAAATATAGACCGAGGGAGCTCAATACTGGATAAGAGTGATCATAAAGAGCGCGAGGACGATAAGATTAGAGGAGAGCGTCTGTCATACATGGCCGCAAAAAAAAGAACAATTAAAATGACAAGCAAAACTTTAGGTATCAACTAGGTGCACAGGAACATTAAATAAGATGTGAGGTAAAGAAAGGAGTCTAACCTGAGAGAGTAGCCATCATAAGCTGCAAACTGCATCTCAGTCTCCTCTAATCTCACTACACTCAACCGCTAAGCTATGATTAGAAAAACTAACGAGAGAAAACAAAAGATTAATAACGAGGAGAGACAGCGAGGAGATAAAGAGATGACACTATCACTTTTGAGTCATCCTCTCAATACACTAGGCTCAATATACAGACTGCAAACAGAACCCACTATTGCGATACATGGTATACGCACACAAGGAACCGCAACTCCACGCCATGTCTCGCACTTTGCTCTCCTACATTGTCTATCAAATCCTTGTGACCGAATAACACCAGACCTGAAACTCCAAATAACACTGACAACTTATCCTATCCGTAAAGACACCTTCCTGGAACTCATAGTCAACTCTTCCTTAGCAGGGCCTAATGAATGAGCTCCTCGGCACCAATACTTATCTCATGTTCGCAACTATACTGCCCCAGAATGCCGATTCTTGATCCTTACACCATCTCACTATCCTGCGTCGTAATATTTCTATAGGATGCAACATCTGGATATCTACTCTGGATCTCTTCTGTCACCCCATCTTACGTCAACTATCCTTTAATGACGCGCAGAAGCTAATGATCTATTTCTAGCTCACTTGTAGATCACACGTGGGCTCCTCTATCAGCATCGAATATGAAGCAGGATTGCTCTAGCGATGAGGAGCACATAAGCGCGGAGTAGTCGTGAGCGACATGCGCTCGTACTTATGTCCACACAATCACAGCATTTGGCGATAGAGCGGGGTCAGGTCCACGGCTTTACCACGTCGGATACACTTCCTCTCTAAACGGCATGGTGAGAGAGCATAACTCTATAGCGGTTATTGTAAGCTGTTCCATGAACTTAATGAACTATCTTGTGTCTTTGTCTTAGTAATGTCTGCGTTGGATAAATTCTCTGTTTTATCGAGTTTCACTCCAACTCACTTCTCTCGGAGTATGAGAGTGTTGCAAGTAAGTTAGTGTAAAGCAGTCATCTCCTTGCTGGACGCCTAGGCGACCGTCACCATTCGCTGTCCACGGTCTGACGTGTCTCTTCGGGTATGTATATTTTCTTCCTCCTGCCGAATTGCACCAGGTCTCCATCGCACATTCTACACCTAGGCGGTCGAGCGCTATGGGGGTGACAGCACAGGTACCTTATTCCTAGTCAACCTGGCAACAACACGGGACAGGCTTAGGGCACCATTGCTCAAAGACTTGTTTCAGACTTAACTATTTCGGAAATGGTCTATTTTTCGTCATGGGTGCCTTGGAAACCAGTACGCGTGCTGACATTACACTGGATCGTACCTTCCTGTCAAAGTGTTGCCCTCATTAGATGGACTACGTTGCATCACTGTCGCGCCAACTTTGGCTCTCTCATCGAAAGTGCCACCCCGAGTTCCCTCCCCATAACAAACAGTGCTGTCAGCACATCAATCTCGCCACCATGGAGTGATAAGAAAGAGGGTATACCAAGAACAATACACATTAATTTATTTGTTTCATCAGATAACGCGCGAAATATGCGCACTATATTATGTTGCTCGATTGGATCGAACGTCGTCTGAGACACCGATTTCACGACTTACTCGGTTGTCACACAATGTAAGTGTAGGAGAAGGTCAGTTAGTATTGTCGCTGAGATGGAGCTTTCATTAAGTCTCATGGACACTGTGGTCTCCGGAAGATGCTGCCTTCGAGCTAGTTTGGCCATACGAGCCTTTATAATAGTTCTGATCAGAGATATGTGCTGAAGTCAGCACACGCCTCAGCAATCTGTCAACAGCGGATGTATGCGTGCTCAACATTGACGTAGAGCATTTCGTGCGTCATCTCGCGTCTTGTCAACGCCTCTCAATCTACGTCCTCTGACACTAAACCTAGTACGAATTGTTATTAGCTGTCAATAATCATGTTGCCACTAGTCATTTGTCATTACGTCTATCACATGCATTCTATGAATTATTAATAAAGTCTTGTTATCATTTCGAGTTTGTAAGTAGCTGAAAGTTACTGATCGATGTGACTATTAATTGCCATGTATTTTTACAGTAGATGTGTCACACATCGCACGTGGAAAACTGTCTGCTGTTAAAAGAGATAGGCAAGAGTTAGGGATTGAGTGCTACATCTCGTTGCATCACTGACTTTGGATCCAACTCGAGACGTTCTATTATGTGTTTCTTCCTCGCTCTGCGTTTGAGCCGATGGGAGGTTCTCCATTCGACGTTTCTCACTTTCACTCTTGGGGTGAACGGACCTTATCGACATGTCAATATTGGGTCACCAGGGAGCTAGGGCTGGGAATTCTAATGCACATTCTTATTGCTGCGGTCGGGAACTTGTGATTTCAGCACATGAATGCTGCTAACATCTACACAGGTGGGGCCATATCAACAGATGTCTGCCGTCGGTAGGTAAACGGCAGATTGTCCTGTATTCGAGATCACGATTAAAGTGTGTAGTTGCCACATCAAGGAGGATTACGGCTATACGTAAGAGCTGCGGAAAAACGTTCCGTATCCATAAAATCACCACGTGAGGAGCTATTTTTCCGTCCACTACTCTCTCACAACGCTACATTATGCTACGCTGAGAGAATGTATGGGGATCCTAGCATCCTATGAAGATTATCTGAAAGATAAATCTGGGTCTCTCCGCTTCAGGTTAAGTCAGTAAATACTTATTTACGTAGAGACACAAAATCAATCTCCAAGTAAAAAAATATTAGTATCACAGTCAATAATAGCATGGTTGAATCTGCTTGCTTACATGTCAAAGCTTAACAAACACTTTCTAGATGTTTCTCGTGCAGATCAGCAAAAGGATTACATGAAAGGAGTCAAGGGTTCTTCTGAAGTTAAGATATATCGCTTTCAAGAAGAACCAACATATGACTGCATTATGGAGCGAATGTTAGTAAATAGAGCGAAAGCAATCTTTCTGAAGATATACGCTAATGATTCACCAGCGGATTCATAACATTTATCAGAGTAAAATCTCCGAAACAACAGTTGGTACGACCACCGGTTCACAAACCTCACCTACGTTTTCGTCTGGGATATAGCTAAGTATAATCCACTCTTACAGGTAATACCGTGAAAGACTCCAAAATAACACTGTAAAGAGATCCTAGTCTTATGAGCGTCATGTTATAATTTCGAGCGTTGAGCAGTAATTTACATAGTGTTTCGAGTGAGCATCTCCATCTTCAACGATACGTTGGTGTAAGCGTGCAAGACAAGAATGGCTAGTAAGGTGAAGCTCTCGTTCTAATGCTACACATGTGCAGGTGAGACGCACCTATTTAGACCGCTGCACGGCTGACGAGCGTCATCAAGTCATCATACATATGTATTGTACCGAGCGCGTACCGTTGCTCGTCTATGTCCATCGCGTTATCCAGCGCGAGCGCGTGTGAGGTAAATGGTCGAGCACTTGCTGGATATCACCAGTAATGCACCGGAGGCAAAGGCGAGGGGCAATATCTACAGTCTAGGTCCATCTTTCGAGCAGTCCTGCAGGCACACATTCCTGCCTAGCTCGCAGTGGCCTCATGGTCAAACGGATTCCGAACTTTCAGCTGTTTAGTCTTTTGCCCTACTTTGCTAAGAGCTGCCAAACTTCCTTTCATCAAACAGTGATGCTTATTTGCATCCTTCCTCTTCCTAGCTCAGTTTATAGGGGACTTGGATGGATAGAATAGGGGGATCGTCCCAGAGACTACTTATATATAGATATAATGTTACATCACAGTCTGGTGAATCGGCTTTCGTTATAGTCTCAAGCTGGAAGCTGCTCTTTTTGTAGACCATGTAACTCACCAGATTATAGTGGATCGATAGGAGTGTGTTTTAATGGCGTATTGTTAAGCTCCTATTTAATCTTATATGTTACTAATCATCAGTGGTTATTACCAATATTTTTTCTAGCCGCGCTTACTAGTTGAGCCTTGTGGCATTAAACCGATGTTAGTCAACTCGACCTTGCAACAGAAATGCCCGAGTGCGGCCAGACAATACCTTGTTACGCGTATTGAGATCAGTAAGGACAAGATGAGTTAGGTTGAGGAGGGAAGTGTAGATGGTACGCCTTCTCCATCCAGTCTGCCACTTGAGACTTCTCCCTCTTCTCTTGCACCTCCAAACTTGAGCATTAACAGCAAGTCGGACGGGGGAGAATCTACTACTATGAAGTCGGGCACAGCGACGATACGACTTTAGCATCTACACAAGAAGTACTTTACAATGTTCATCACGGCAAATACATAGTGCAAATTTTAACATTTAATTGGTTCGGGCCCTGAGGAATAATACAGGATGCGATGGGTAGCTTCGATAGAGCGAGAGGAACATAGGGTCTTTTTCACTGGACACTTTCCGTAACGATGTTGGTTGTACTGTAAGAAGCCTCGTTCCGCTCTCTTTTTTTGCACACTGCTATTAGGCAATAAAATTAACCTCGGTTTTCACTCTGCACAACTTGCACCCTATTTACTACATGTTACATTAAGCACATTATATTGGATACGCGGAAGTTAATCCACTGTGCTCAAACATAGTTAAGTCCTATTTAAGTAGTCCCAATAACCGTTCATCTCTTGACTAATTCTTGGTTAAAGAAATTATTGGGTGATGAGATGTCTTGGTCAATGGCTTGTCTTACGTAGGCGCTGTCATAGCACCTAACCAATAAATCTCAATTTCGTCACATCTGCGTGTCTGAGGATCCTTTTCTCTATTAATGGCAAGCTTACGCATGCTAGACGCACCTAAGGGCTTAACAAAATGGTTGGGTAATTCACACCACACATACTTAGCTGAACATGCGATGTCCACGTGTACTGTCCTTCCAATGTGAAGACATCCTTCACTTTGTGAGAATGATAGCTTTCATGTCTCTCAAAGATCTCAACCCGACCAGTCTGTGCTATCTGCCTAGCGCGTTGTCTCCTAGATGACCTCGTCGCCAGATTCCAGCAGTCCCCATAGGCATGGAGAGTCATAATCTAAGAACAGTGCTGAAACTAAGGTCTCGCCTCTGTCGCTAATATGTTTTCATTCAAACATACGCTGCTGCCTTGCATACATTACAAACACTTCAGTCCAATTGTTCCACAGTTCTAATAGACATCCATTTCAGAGTGCTCGCTCCTGGCTTACATCCGTTCAAAAGTCCCTAATATGTCAGTATGCTCCAATATTCATTCATAATGCCAGTGTTTGATACACTCTTTGGCGATGCGAGCTTAACCAGAGTAAAAATGTCGTCATTTATCCCATAGACTTTTTGCTACGTAGAGAAACCTGTCTAGCATATGCCATCACAAAGACACAAGCGCGTTTCACTAGACTTCTTCTCTTACTTCGTTGACACACTACTATTGTGCTCAACTACACAATGTCAAAACGGAGCTCAATTCTATGCGTACTTATAAACAAGCTACTCGGGCTTGGTTTAGCCCTACTCTCAGCGTCGGAGGGCGCTGTCTCATGTACGCCTTCCATAGCATTATTCGCTTTTTCTATTTCCACATGAGACTCTGCTCATGGGTCGAAGACTAGCTATCGTCACATATCCACATTTATTTTGTATCTCGCGCGGCTCAGCCTGCTATCATTATGAGCGTACTCGTCGATACGATCAGATTGAACATGTGTCATGACTCTTCACTCTTTCAATCTATACACTACACAGACCTCAGCCTCATTATTACACCGCAAGACGCACGGGTAGGATTATAAGCGGATTCAACTAACCCAGGGTCACGCTTGCGTAGTTATTGACCTACTAAGGTACCAACTGTCACTAAATTATCTTGTGACTTAGAGATTGAGACTATTTACACATAAAGTGGTGTCTTCAGCTCAACACGATAAAATATATTACCCAAAGCAACCCTCTCGTTACAAACGAAGTCACAAACTGCCTCCTAACGCTAACGAGACATCATCCACCCACCATAAGTCGACATCTACAGTCAATTTGTCAAGTTGACCACCACAGGAGTTGTTAAGATGCTACCGTTTGGCTAGATTCTTGAATAAACTATGTGTGTTGTCGCCAGCCTGTTGTGGGTTAGGGCTTCTAGCAATAACTGAATCACTACTACTATACACGTCCATGTAAACTCAGATATCCACTTGCAGGAATCGAATAGTATTGCCATATATGCATTTTCCCAATCACTAATCCTTGTATCAGTTCTTCTTACTGGTCTGTTTGTTCAAAATGAATTTATGTGTGATACGTCAAGTTCTTTCCGATCTATATTCCAGTTTGGTTAATTATATTGGGTTATGCACCTCCAATCTTCCGGGTTATCTTCAAGACTCTTACTATACTCCCGGTGACATCACCTTAGGAAGAAGATCGGACTGAGATGAGAGCGCACCCCACGACGGGTCAGCTTACCATCAATAGGCTTCTTGTATCTTCTTGGTTGTGCACACCTTTATCATCTCATGGAGTCTCGCAGCAACAAGAATCGTCCGAGCCCGCTCTTCCATCTATCTCTGAAGCCAACAAGTCACAAAGTCCATCTAAGCAAATCACGAGTTGTCGAAGCCCTCATCTGGCCTGCAAACGATCTTTCTACACGGAATGAGAGAATGCGAGCTTGGTGCAATTTCCTTCCTTCACAAGCCCCTACGATTGTGGGGCTAGAAGCAGACATTTGGATTAGCCACTTACCAGTAGTTCTCCCTCCAATGTCCAGTTTATTAAATGTCACCTCTTCGAACTCCCAACACATGAGGTCATTTGATCTTCCATTTTGGGATTACGAATGAGAGGTAGGTGGCTTTGCATCCACTGAACTTAACCCTAGAGGGTAATCTCCTCTGCAACCAGTAAAGACCAGTTGGCCAATCGAGCGTCTTCACACCCAAACCGATATCGCTATCAAAAGACTACATATTTGGGCAGCAAACATAAGCTGTTTCGAGATCTCAAATGTGAACTCTCGATCACCACTACAAAAATTCCCACTTGAGAGGACATCAATTGCTTTGGGTGCTTATTAAACTAAATGGACCTATTACAACACCTCAGAGGGTGCTGGTATACGCTGTCAACACCTAACTTCTGACAACACTGGCCATCACACACCTACAGTACGGTCACCGGAGAGAAAACGTAAAGAACTACACACTTAAGGCACTCAGCACTCAAAATCGGTTATACTTTTGTACAAACTTTTAGAGTTTTACTCTGATCCAGAAGAACTTTTCTAATAGTACCTCGATTACTGTGTGTAACATGAGAGCATTGTTAGTACACAATAATTTGACCTCGTTTAAAAGGTAATTACCTGTTTGAGTCGCATATATGCATTCTGAGTTTTCTTAAGCTTTTTCAATTCTTCTATTATCCATATTCTCTTATATTACACGTCAGTAGAAGAATATCTTGTTTTACTTCCGATCGAAATAGATGTATAATTGATTGTTCCATATAATTTAGATAAAGAGAATTAGAAAGGCTGGTGACCTGTGATGCATCCGATATCCCGGTCGGATAGTGAATCGTAGCCAGGTTGTTTGACAGTTCCTAGATGCGGACCTTTGCTGGAAGAGAGTCTGCGGTGATAGATGAGCAGTCCGAACCGCTCAGCAAATTTATCAGATATGGAGAGGCACAATGGGGACTAGTTCCTTAGCGTGCTTGGGTAAGTGCCAAGACTCCATTTCACTTGTAGTTGAGAATTATGTATCCTTTTCTTCTCGAATACGATGATAGGTAGCTCTAAGTTTGTCAGATCTATTGAGATGTGTAGTCCATAAATGAAACCGATTCACTAATATTGTAAGAATCGGTTAAGAGCAGCATTGGTAAAGATTAGTGTAGAGCAGGTACATCTTGGGCGATGCATCAATATGTTTTTCTTTGTTCGTCTAATAAATTAAAGATCAGATGGACTAAGAGTACAATTCTCTGGAGCTTTAGTCGAAAAAGTTATGCAGCAGATTCATATCGATTAATGACACGACATTCATTTACGGGACTTATCTATAAGAATTTCAATCGGTACTGAATGCTTCCCTATCCATGACAATTTAGGAAGTCTAACATGTATATATCGTTGATCGTAAACACACCCGATATGATGTATAAATCTAGAGTATGTATCAGACGACAAGATTTAAAGAGTAACATAATGCAATTTATTTTGAGTAAACAGAGAGTACGATATTTGTACCACAGATAGCAGTGATATGAAACGTGAAACAAATCTCAGCAATCAATATTTAACCAAATCATATAAAGTAGAAAGAACGAGCAATATAGAGTGTTATTATAAATTGGGTAATGTAAACAAATAAACACCACAACCCACGTTTTTAGTACCAACGCATTTCGGTTGTATTTTGATATTCGTATGGTCTGTATATTACCTAGAGGGAACCATATAAATGTTAGAGGCATAGAATGAATCTGAAATTAAGCTATCACACTACACCGGCATTTGGGCTTGTTTTTCTCTTGGACTGCTGTATAATTGGGAAGAGGAGGAAGAACCTCCAGTGGCATGTGGGAAGATCCATCTCACTTCATATTCTCCTGCTATTGGCGACCTCGGGCAATTTCTGTGATGCAAGCGAGTGACCAGGTTAAGAAATGCTACAAGGTTGCCTGGTCTTTTTGAGTCAAAAAATCAAGCTATAAATTAACATAACACAAGAAGTAACATAACACAATCAATGCCCAAAATTCTGAGAGTCACTTCTTACCTCCCCGTGGCCTGCTGGTGGGCAGCATCCATGTTATCTGCTAACTACCTGTCGTGCGCACAAACAAACGAACTCAGTGCAGTAAGCACTACCATCCCAAAAGCAACGTTGCACCCATAACCTGCTTTCTTTCTTTCTTTTCTTGGAGAAATAACAAAGACACTACAAGAGCGTGCATGTCCTCCTTGCACGTGTAAAGTTAACATATAGGTCCACGTGATGTACCTTTGGGACTCCGCAGCGTAAATAGCAGATAAGGTAAAAGTGGAGGTGTATATATATATATTTGGCTATGTGGAAATTGGAATTAGCTTAGATTTCTATTTATCAACTTCTAGATCTGTTTTTTCCATTTAAAGGGAATAAAGTTTCATATTACTCTTCAAATAAATATTCCCATAACTTTGATTAAAAATTATTTATTCTCATTCCACCTTCTTCTGACTTTTAACAGTTAGCGATCAAAAATAAATACTGTCAATAACAAATTAGCTAATCTAGATAGAATCATTCGTTTTTATATATATGTCTATTTTCCAATCATAGATAAATAAATGTTATCTATAATTAAGCTGACTTATTGTATAATTATAGAGCCGGCTTCTCGCACTTAATATTTATTTAGACACTTTAATTATTCAACAGCCAACAATACTTAAAAGAAACTGGTTTTGTCGTATAAAATGCACCTGTTGCCATTTCTCACTTTACAGCGGATATCACCCAAAAGTCCCAAAATAATATAAATATATAAGCTTCTAATTAGAAAAAATAACCTTATCAAATAATAATTAGTATTGAATTATTGGGTCAATATCTAAGTTTCCAGGTCATTTGACTTATACACCGTCGTTTTAGTTAATTCATTAAACAAAACCTCTACATTAATACGTCTTCATCAATTCGGACTTAATCAAATCCTAAACAAATAGCATCGTTTCGTTATCAGCACCTTTACGACTCGTGAGTAATGCCTTTCCTAACGTGGCACCACCTTTATATTTTGCTATTTTATGCGTTATGCGGGAGAATAAACACGCAATTGGGTTATATTGAATCTCTTTACGTCATTATCTTCTGCTATTTTCTTTTTTTTGGATTTATTTAATAAAACCTATAAGTAAAAAGCATTTACTTCGTGCACGAGTAATTAAAAATCATGAAATTTTTACTATTAATATAAAAAGAAAAGAATACAGAAAGGCCAATCTAAAATTAACACAGAGATCCATTATTAGATTAGAGGTCAATCTATTACTTCGTGCACAAAGTAAATGATAACATTTTTATTTTCTGGTTGGATTGAGAAAATTAGTAAAAAATAATTCTGTGAAGTATTTTATGATTTAGTTGACCCTGCAGCTACAAAACTAAAATATAATCATCCTTTTCTTCTAAAAAACGCTAATATAGTTGAAAGCAACTTATTTTTCAAATTAACGAATATATATAAACTAATTCTTATGTATTATTAAAGAGGGAACTACACCAAATAAATCCAGAGAGCAGTTGTTGCCTCAAGCTGTCGAGTTTAGTTGTAGGTGGAGGACACTAAAGTCTAAAGATAAGAGCTGGAAACGATGAATGTCTATGAACTTGTGAACCTCTTCTAGTCAAAGACAGTGCAGAATATAATAAAACTCACTTCAGTCCAAAGTCTAAACCAGTGCACGTGTTCAACCCCAGTCATCATGGCGCGTAAGACAAAATGCTTGTCCGGAAAAATACTTTCCCACACACAACTGTAACCCAACATTGCCTTGCCTCCATTTTGATTTTTGCCTTTGCCTTTTCCTCCGTTGTTAGGACTTTGTCTGCAACGCACCTTTTCCTTCAGTCAAAACTCAGAAACACCTTGGGACCCTCCCGCTCCTCTTGACACTTTCCATCTTCATTTCCTAATCACTTGACACCATTATAAAATGCAGATTACTACAGAGTAAAGCCCCGATCAAAGTATATACGGGTGTACATTTTTGGGCCGAAACCGACTAGGCTGGCCGGTTTTAGGCCGGCCTGGTTCGACTGTCGACCTAATTTTTTTCAGAACTGGGTTGGTCGGCTTATTTCTATGTACCTACGGTTCAATGGACCGAATTCGAGGGTATACTCGAAATTTCACTTTTTTTTTTTAATATTAAGTGAGACGATACCGTCGTCCCCCTTTTTTACGTTTTTTTCCCCCAATACCCCCTCCTCTTTCACTGTTCACCCCTGCCCCTACTCCCTTTCTGAAACCCTAGCAACTGCCAATAGTCACCCCCCACCCCCGCCAGCATCTCTCTCTTTCTCTCGCGCGGCCACGCGACACGCCCCAGCGCTCTCTTTCTCAAGATTGCACGAAGCTGCCTCTTTCTGCCGCTTTGCTGCTGCCGTCTCCCTCTGTCGTTGCCTCCCTCTACCTCGCTATCTCCCTCTACTTTGCTGCCTCTACCAACAAGTAAGTTATGACACATTTCTCCAGGCAAGCTCCATTAGCAATGCCAAGGAAATCAAAGCCCTTTTGTAGGAAAGGTGTAGGCCTCCATTTACAATTTGAGATTTACTAGAAGATCATTCTATCTTGATTATTTACAATTTGAGATTTACTAAAAGTTATTGCAATTGAAAATTATTGCAGTATGTGACTATGTGGTGCATTGGTTTGACATAAAGAACACAAGGCAAAACCAATGTATATCGCAGCCCAATCGATCGAACCAAACCGACTATCAAATCTAGCGATTCGACCAATTCTGTAAACCGGCGATTCGGCCCTTGATCTAAAAAATACAAGAACCGAACCCACCGAAGGGTTCACAGTAGGGGCTGAAAACTTAGCTGTGCCCCTAAAAGTATATGCTTCCACACCAAAAACCTAAATCAAGTAATCTTATACACGAGCAAACTACTAGAAGAAAAAAAATCTTTTTCCCTCATCAGTTAAGTCTATTAGAGACAAGAAAAAGCTTTCTTGCCAAAAAAAAAAAAAAAAAAGGAAAAAACTATATTAAAATGAAGGACATAATTAAGATGGAAATGAAAAAGTGAGAGAATTTCTCAAACTACCAGTCCCTTTCCTCATCAATCACCGCTAAGCTCATGATTAGAAAACTAAGGAAAAACAAAAGATTATAATAGGAAGCACGAATTAAAAATGCCTATATGATCATCCCAACTGTAAAGCAAAACCACATTGGATACTGATACACAAATGAAGATCCTTTCCCATTTGCTTTTCTTCTTCAATCCTTGTGACCGAACCCACAAGACCTGAACACCCAGAAAACACGAACCAACTTACCATGCCGTCAAGACCCTTTCCTGGAACTCTTAGCTCTCCAGGGCCTAGTATCTTCACCAAAACCAGGATCGTGTTCTTGATCCTCACCATCTCAACTTCCGTCGTAATAGTCGTATCGATCCTCTACTTTCTTTACCACATCTGGCAATCCTTTGTGCGCAGAGCTAAGACTATTCCTTTTGACTCCAGCGCTCCTCTCAAGCTCGAAAGGTTCTCTTACAGAGAGCTAAAGCAAGCCACCAATGGCTTCGACAGTGCCAATATCATTGGCAAAGGGGGGTCAGGTACGGTGTTTAGAGGGATATTAAAGGATGGAAAACTCATTGCTATTAAGCGTTTGGACACTCTTTCTTTGCAGACGGAGAAGGAGTTTCAGAATGAGTTGCAGATTCTTGGTGGCCTACGGTCACCATTCGTGGTCACGCTTTTGGGGTATTCTGTTGAAAAGAACAATAGGGTGTTGGTGTACGAGTATATACCCAATAACAGCCTGCAAGAATCGCTTTTCGGAGATGGTTATTTTTGTATGGGTTGGGAAAAGAGGTTTGACATTATATTGGACGTTGCCAGGGCTCTAGAATTCTTGCATCTTGGATGTGATCCGCCAGTGATTCATGGGGATATTAAACCCAGCAATATTTTGCTCGATTTGGAGAACCGCGCGAAGATTTCCGATTTCGGGTTGTCCAGGATTAAGGTGGAAGGTGAGTATGGGGTGGATTTTTTTAGCCAGGACTTGGGGAAGAGTCCGGAGCTGTGGAAGAGCCAAGAGCTTTCAGGGAATTTGGCCGCAGACACCTCAGCAATCTGTACACCGGTGGAGAGTGCTCATGAGGTAGATTTTGCTCTTGCTTTGCAAGCCTCTACTTCCTCGAAAAATAGTAGAATGTCTTACAATGTTGAAGCTTTGAACGCTAATGCTTTGAATTATAATGTTAACATGTCGAGTGAGAATGAGCATGTTAAGAGTAGTAGTGCAAAGGGGAAGGAGATATCGGTTGGTGACATCCGTGGTGATGATTGGAATACTAGGTTCGTGCCTTACGATGATGAGTTTTCCAGCATTGATCATAGTAAGGAGTTGAATTCTAATGCTTCTTTGGCCGTTGATGAGGAGGTGAATGGTAAACAATGGGGAAAAAATTGGTGGTGGAAGCAGGATGGGAGTGATGAATTGTGTAGCAAGGATTACGTTATGGAGTGGATAGGGAGTCAGATTTGCCCATCAACGAATCCTGATTGGGATGAAGAAAAGAAAACTCCTCCGGAGCAAAATAACTCGGATAATTCAACTCCAGTAAAAAAATTAGAAGATTTGATGGAACCGCAGTCACAAGAAACTGGATGTGCAGATCTAGAAAAAGGATATGAGAAGGAGTCAAGGGGCAAGAGAAACCGTAAGAAGAAACCAAGAAAGATGCAAGAATGGTGGAAAGAGGAGCATCTTTCTGAGATTAGCAAGAAGGGTAGTAAGCTTAAAAATCTTGAAACAAAGTGGAGAACAGGCTTCAAAATGCCACGTTTTGGTCTGGGAAGAAGGTTTCATTTAAGTAAACGAAAGACCACTGTGGAGCAGACTCAGACTGAGGGCGATTTAAATGGGGAGTTCAGTTTTAGAAGGGGCTGCAAGAAAAAGAGCTCCCGGTCTGTTGTCAGTGACATGTGCAGTGGAGACCTTTTTAGCCGTGAGCTCAGCAGTACCACAAGTATGAGAGGGACTTTGTGTTATGTCGCACCGGAGTATGGTGGATGTGGATACTTGATGGAGAAGGGAGATATCTACAGTCTAGGGGTTTTGATCCTTGTGGTTGTCTCTGGTCGGAGGCCATTACATGTTCTTGCATCCCCTATGAAGCTTGAGAAAGCAAACTTAATAAGCTGGTGTCGGCTGTTAGCTCAAGCTGGAAACGTTTTAGAACTTGTGGATGAGAGGTTGAAGGATGCTTATAAAAAGGACCAGGCAACCTTGTGCATTAACCTGGCACTCGCTTGCATACAGAAATTGCCCGAGTTGCGGCCAGATATAGCAGAGATTGTGAAGATATTGAAAGGGGAGATGGATCTTCCACAGCTGCCACTTGAGTTCTCTCCCTCTCCTTCTTCCAAATTATACAGCAGGTCAAGGAGAAAACAGAAGGCCAATGCGGAGTAGCTTTAGATCAGAATTTTCATTCTACTTCTCTTTAACATGTTATATTGGGGTTCGCCCTGAGTGTAATATACAGGAGTGGCGATTGGTAGCTGATATCAGAGTACAATTTTAGGGGACCGAAGGTGTTGTGTGTACTGTAAGAATCGTGTTTTTTGTATGTACATCAAATTAACTTTTTTGGCTACTAATGAATGCAAATATTGATGGCGGAAGTTCATGTTGTCTGTTTCTTGTACAACTTCTGGCGATTAGGCTTTGTCTTAGGCGTCGCCTACTCTGTTTTTTTATCTGGGTAAATCATTATGCAAGCTCAAGTGTAGATGGTAGCTGAAATGGTTCTCCCTGTTAGCTGAAATGGTTCCCTCTGTTAACCTCAGGGAATTTTTCTTCAAAATCAGGAAGTTGTCTAGCGCGTTTGTTCGCAGTTAGCAGAAGTGCATGAGTAATTAGAAGTTAACTTCCTTTTCGTCTTCTTTAACTCGCCTTCCTTAAAGCATTCAGAGGTTCCTGCAATCGTTCCAAGTTCTAATTCCAATATTATTCTTAATGCTCATTTATTGGGTGGTGTTGAAATGTCTCAATCCAAACTCTAGCAAACTCTAGCTACCTCAAGAGGTAAGATTTTTTTACTTTTATAAATTGACTACCAGCCTCTTCCACAATTGATGTGGGGCTGACTCCAACAATCTTTCTTTTCCACATGAGACTCTGCGTCGGATAGACGACAACCAATTTCTCCCGTGGACTGTTAGGTCAAGATTTGTGAAATTTTCTTTCACAGACCAGCCTCTTACACAATCTATGTGGAAGTAACCACAACGCAGCTGCGTTTTGTTTCTCACGTAAAAATGAGAGAAAATGAGAAAATATTTGCAGCTGAAAAATATCTAAGGGAAAACTAAACAAGTTTCAGTGTTTGGCTAATTCTTTGAAAATAAACCTATGGTGCTTGGTAGTCACATGAAAATTTAAAGAATATTTTGTAGTAGTTTCAATTTTGTCCCTTTTTTTGTGAGTTTGTTTAGTTTGATGTACCTTCTAGATTCAGAATAAC
>CM025851.1:9070234-9105142 GCA_003952965.2 Morella rubra | reverse complement strand
TGAACAAAACCACTACTTAATGATCATAAAAAACAAAAAAACCCAAAACCAGCACTCCCCAAACAACCAAATCCAAATACAACACCATGTTAGCAAAAAATCACCAAACAGACAACGAGCAAACCAACTTAGACAACACCACAAAATACCCCCACACACCCGACACAAAAAAAAACCCCCAACACCAAGAAATAACACAAAAAAAAACGTTCGAACCAAAAACCAAAGAAAAACTATGTCATCCAACACAATCATTAAATACTTAAACAACAAAACACCCAAAAAAAATCTCCCGTTTACAAAGGCAAACCAGCTTTTTCCCTTTCCAAAAACCAAAAACCCAAAACCCTCCATAAATTAAACATAATGAAGGTAGTCAAAACATCACAACATGAAGAAAAACCCAAAGTCAAACAACAAGACCAAGAAAAAAATCAGAATGCTCTATGAGTGGACACTATCATTCTTCAAATCAAAAAGAACTCTTAATGTCTATAGAGAAAAATAAATTCGAGGATGTCATCTACTTGGTTTGATTGAATCTCAATTATCTACTAATTGGTTGGAAAAATATAAAAAAAACAAAACAATCGTAACGTCATACATAAATGAACAATATTTATCTCCGCTAACCCATCTAACAATTTGTCACATATTGATACTTGCCATGATTATAGAAAACAAAATGAATGTTTGAACAAACAATTGGTGGACATGCATAGAAGAAAGAGCACTCAAAACCAGACTAACCTCAGCACCCACACATACACTGCAAATGCCAAGAGTAATTTTCTTTCTACCCAATTGTTGCAAAAGATAAAAAAACGTTATATGTGAAAGACAGCCAAGATAAGCTAAGCACACAGGTTACAAATATAATAGTTAAAATATCAGGTTAAGTAAAAATCAAACCCAACATACAAAAACCAAAACAAGAACAAAATCAAATTCCGAAACCACTCAACTACACCTACACGAAGTTCACAACGAAATACATTATGACACAATTACTTTATGCCTATCTTTGTACCCTGGAAACAACTATATATCCGCGCGCACACCCAAAAATAAACAAAAAAACCAAACAAAAACCCAAACAACCAATACCCCACCCTAAACCGCAGTAACTAAACACACAAAAATCCAACAAAAATCACGCGTAGAACCATGACCCTGATTGCAAATAGACACATAAGAGAATCAGTACAAGAGATTTGCTCGCAAAAAGAAAAATAAAAAAAGATGGTATATCATATCCTAAGAGCCCGTCCCAAAAACCAGAGAAGATATTAAAAATCAATACACAATACATCTATAGATTAATGGTTTAAATCCAAAGAAATAAATCAAACAAAACTATACCCCCCCTCCCAAACCACAAGCAAGACACCCCAAAAGAGAGCAAGACTAAAAATATCGAGAAACCACACAAGCTTCCAAACCTCACCACTCGACAGAAAAAAAGTGTGCAACTAGTATGCAAAAATTATGCCTGATAATCATCTAAACCGCGTGGCAACTCATAATAATAAAAAAAAAAGTCCTACACTAGCTACCTTCAATAAATTTCTTCTGTTCTTGTCTACATAGTACTTCTGGAAAAGAATTATTTTGATCACATGACCTCACATGGTTTAACACTAAGAGAGAACTTGAAGAAGTCCCTAAACGGTGCATGTCCCAGATAAATTTCTTGAATCATGTTCACGTGGCTCTTACTTGTAGGGTGTGGAATAATCTTGAGATTTAGGTAGCGGCATTATCTATAATGTGGTATCGGCTCTAATTAGGTGGTATCAATTTGGGAGAAAACTGCTGTTTTTTGTATTTGTTTTTGTTTTTCACGCATCTCAATCCCTTTTATGCCATGATTCTGCTTGGTTTTATAGCTTCGGGAGCTTTACGTTGTGAAATTAGTAACGGAGGATGTTGGAAGAAAACCCAAAACCCAGGATGGCAGGACTTACTCTGCTTGTGTTGTAAGCTTGTCCAGCTTTAAATTAAGTAATTGTTCTAATTTTGTATCATCCCTCCTACTAGTTTCTGATCTAACTGGATCTCCAATGATTTAGCAGAATGACTCAAAAGGTTGCAAGTGTCCACCAGGATTCAAGGGTGATGGGGTCGGCACCTGTGAAGGTATTATATCCTTGATATGTCTAATTAATAAACAAAAAATACATAAAATACACACCTACAGAACATACATACATCAATAACTCACGCAAAACAAAAACTGGCTAAATTTATAAACACAAAAATGCAATGCAAAAAGTACAACACGTCATCAAATATACAGGACCATCCTTCCAAACCTTAAAGAACTCTTCTCGCGGCCGCTCCTCACTACCCGGATCACCCCAAACAACTAATGTCTCAATAAAAAAAAAACAACCCCTCCAATCTAAACTGCAAAACCTGTTCCACAGTCAAGAAACCCACGCTCACTCATAAAAAAATCTCCAACCTAACAGTAAAAACAACAACACCTCGACCAGAGTTTACTAAATACCAACCAAAAATCAAACACCAAACCTAATACTAGACTCGTGTTTCTAACCCATCTATCTTAGCCTATCAATAAAAAGCCCAACAAAACCAAACATGAATTGAAAAGACGATCTACTTTCAAAACGACGGCAAGAGCCTCAGGAAAAACAAGAAATGACACCAACCATACGGGACAGTACTATGACTATTAGAAACCGCTATGGAACACACACTACCCCCAAAACAGAATCATTCCACATCAATCGCCTAATACATCTCAATCTTAAAAATCTAAACCAATCGACCCAAACGTCCACTTATCTCCAAAAAACCACCCAACCCTCCAACTTAACCATCAACTTAGCCCATTTCCTGCACATGTTCTTTGCCACAGATATTGATGAATGCAAAGCGAAGCTGGCCTGCCGGTGCCCGCAATGCAAATGCAAGAATACGTGGGGCAGTTATGAGTGCAGCTGTAGTGGTGGTTTATTGTACATGCAAGAGCATGGAACCAAATCATAATCAATCTCCTATAATAACACACCATATACCCAACCCAATACAAACCAAATCCCCTACCACAGAAAACTACCAATGTTGTTGTTGACAGAGTTATGCCATGCTCTTGCTAATGTACAATAACACCATACAGCTCACTCATAACTGCCCCACGTATTCTTGCATTTGCATTGCGGGCACCGGCAGGCCAGCTTCGCTTTGCATTCATCAATATCTGTGGCAAAGAACATGTGCAGGAAATCAGTATAAAAAATCCTAGGTAATTTAAGAAAAAGCATGGAAGCGTGTTTAAGCCAAGGGCTCAAGGCAACTGTCCCACTGCCCCTGCCCGTGAAAAGACCTTCAACAGTGGGCTTAGAACCAATAGATAAAACACACAGATATTGGTATTTAAACCTTCAGTTTAGATGGAAGTTTAATGACTGGGCCTACAGTTTCAGATGGAGGTTTTAAGACAATGGGCCGTGAGGACCCGCAAACTAATTTGAGATTTCAATAACCCGCATTTTTAATCCATTTGACAATGTCTATTATATATTGATTTTATTAATTAGACATATCAAGGATATAATACCTTCACAGGTGCCGACCCCATCACCCTTGAATCCTGGTGGACACTTGCAACCTTTTGAGTCATTCTGCTAAATCATTGGAGATCCAGTTAGATCAGAAACTAGTAGGAGGGATGATACAAAATTAGAACAATTACTTAATTTAAAGCTGGACAAGCTTACAACACAAGCAGAGTAAGTCCTGCCATCCTGGGTTTTCTTCCAACATCCTCCGTTACTAATTTCACAACGTAAAGCTCCCGAAGCTATAAAACCAAGCAGAATCATGGCATAAAAGGGATTGAGATGCGTGAAAAACAAAAACAAATACAAAAAACAGCAGTTTTCTCCCAAATTGATACCACCTAATTAGAGCCGATACCACATTATAGATAATGCCGCTACCTAAATCTCAAGATTATTCCACACCCTACAAGTAAGAGCCACGTGAACATGATTCAAGAAATTTATCTGGGACATGCACCGTTTAGGGACTTCTTCAAGTTCTCTCTTAGTGTTAAACCATGTGAGGTCATGTGATCAAAATAATTCTTTTCCAGAAGTACTATGTAGACAAGAACAGAAGAAATTTATTGAAGGTAGCTAGTGTAGGACTTTTTTTAAAGGTGCCACCTAAGAACAGGCAAATTTGCATACTAGTTTGCACACTCATTAGAAGCTCATAGCTCCTGGGTCCTGTTTCTATAGTGATTTATCTTGGAATGAAACCAGCACTAGATGATGAAAAACTCTCACCTTCACAATGAGTATAGCCATCACCAGCAAACTTTACACCATGCACAACAGGGCATTCACATACTCTCCCCCGGAAAGTGTCTACTACAAGAATAGCAAGAATCATAATACGAACCAGGGGAGAGGCGAACTCAACCAAAACTAAAACCTCTTGCAAGGCTTCCTCACAAAAACACTTCCACAATTGTAGATGAAAATACCTTGCATGCAGTTATGTTGGCAGACTTATCCTCCCAGCAGCCACCATTGTTGTTCAAACATTCATTTGTTTCTATATCTGCAAGTATCAAATTGACAAATTGTAGAGGACAATAAATATCATATAGACCACAGTCCATTCCAACCAATTAGTAGATAATTGAGATCAATCAAACAAGTAGAACATCCTCGAAGATCCCAAGACAAAGCTGTAAAAGAAGGTCCACTCAAACATCTAGCTGACTTGTTTTCTTCATGTAATTGACACTTCAATGTTAATATATTTTGGAAAAAAAACTCTTAAACGGGAATTTTTGGTAAATTATGTTGGATAGATATCCTGGTGGCAACTCTCATCAAGCTCATCAGAAGTGGAATCAAGAGGGTTTCAGAAAACTGGAGCTAATTCACTTATTTTGTTTTTTGTATACTAAACAGATTCCACAGCAATAGCTCTCTTGTGAAAAGGAAACACACAAACCCAGAGAAACACACGCATGTACACTACACATATGCAATTTAATTATCCAGGTTATTTGCTTTCCATCCATATTATGGACACAGCCTAGTTGCTGGTTTAGCCAGTTTGATGACTCCACACAAATTAGCAGTCTTTTATCCCCAATCAACTTGGGGGACAGTATGCAAAGTTTTAAGGTCAATTCTTAGTTTGCACTCCGCTTCTAAGTTAAGTTCATAGCCTTTGTGGAACAATTGATCTTCTCCATCAAGCCAATTAGTAAGTTGAATCATACACACAAGTTGTCTCTGGGGTTGGAGGAACACAAGTTGACCCACATACACATAGAGAGAGAGAGAGAGAGAGAGAGGCTGGATGAAGACCTCCACTTAAACAAATGGCAGGCTCTGTGGTCTCTTCGAAACCAGCACAGATGGCTTTGAGAACTGCTACTTTGTCCAACTTACCTGAAACCATCAAGATCAAGATTAAAAATAAAATAAAATAAAATGCTAAACTAAAGATTAAAAAAAAAATCATTCATGCATTTAAATGGCTAACAAGATCCAAAAAGAACTTCCTCCAACCTCTATACTGTCTGTTATTTATAACAAGAGTTGGCAATATAGTAACATCTCCACGGGAACCCTTGCCAATCTGAAAAACCAGAATTGCTAAGGCAAAAGATGACAATGAAAAATTGATGAGACAAGGCTATAAGTGCATTAAGAGTTTACCTGTACTTCTTGTTCAGCTTTAAGAACAGCGTTCTCCACATCTGCAGTAGGGTCTCCAACACATTTCTCTATTTTATTGAGATCAACACCTGGTGAAATACAGCATGGGAAACATTTCAACATCAGTATTCATTCAGTCTATAGATAGGGAACATAAGCTTGCACTTATATGCAAGTTCCTAGTAAATTAAGAGAACATTAAAAACCAATGGCGAAGTAATTGTGATTCCAAGAACCCCGCAAAAAAGTAATTTAGATGACTATCTAAGGCAGGTGTTTCACCAAATTCAAGGATCGGAAACAATCCCAAAAAATCAGCTAAAACAGATAATGTCATAGATAAACCAATGGACGTATCAAATTAGCCTATTCAAAGAATGACCACATATGTCACTGGAAAACAGTCCACCTTCATTAAAGACTGAATGAAAACCCAGGTACAATGTGGAAAAGTTCAGAGAGAAATCACAACTATTTTAGATTAGAATGGTTGAGAAGTAAGAGCCTTAAGACGCAAAATTTTCACATACAAGGAAAGCATTTGATAAATTGTGTCACGACCCTGTGCATAGAATGCCAAGGAAATCAAAGTGACAACATCCATTTGGAGTCTTCAACCTACCAAGTGATTGAATAACTTGATTTGAGCACTCTTCAGTGTACTTCTTCTCTTTCATTGGGCAACGGATTGCAAAATCTGCCACATAGTCCCACCAAAGCCATGGCTTTCTACTTTCATTTGCTACCTTAAAAAAACATGCTTGACGTAGATTTTGAACCACAACATCCTTCCCATCATACCCTCTGCTGAAATCCTGCTCAGGATCTGGAGCACAGTACCTTCCATGATTGATGCACTGAGACTTGCACTGTTTACTCAAAATAAATGCATCTGGGCAATACCAAGTTATATAGTGCGGGGTGAACTGAGTGTATCCTTTCTGTTCAAGTATCTGAGCTGCTCCTTTAAAGTTCTTGACAAAGTCAATCTGAGCGTCACACTTTGCGCCACATTCATCATTGCTATTTGTCCAAAACTCATACTCAACCCGCTCATCAGGATGGGGAAGAGACTCAGACCAATCAAGCTTTATGTTAACCATCTCTCTGCTAGATAGAGCTTTCTTAATGCTATCCCCCAAAGATTTGCTAATAAGAGCTGAAGGAATGGTAATGTTCTGTAGATAATCAGCATCAGCATTCTCTTCTTCAGGAGTGTCCATCGTAATTAATGGTTCAGTCCTATCATCTGCAACCAGAATAGCAGCTGCTCCACCCTTCTGTGCGTTCCATGCCTTCAAGGTGAAGAAGCAATCTGCCAGCACATCAGAAGTTATAGATGAAAACTTCCATTCAAAAGAAGACATTATTGTCACTCGAAAAATTAAGACGGTGTAAGATTTAAAGACTCTACGATAAAAATTTAGTAGTACACTCTCCCGAAAGCAGAAGCAGAACCCAGTCTCGAATTTCACAACTGTTGCAGCGGATTTTAATAAAGTAAACGAAACGTAGTGAATCTACTAAGGATTTTTTTTTTCTAAGTAAATCTACTAAGGATTCACTCAAATAGAATATTCATGAGAAGAAAATAAGCTCCACCCGTCAACCAAAATACAACAACCGAGTCAAGGGATTGAGATAGTGACGATTATCACGCAATATATGGACATTGGCGACAATTACACAATATAGGGACATCATTTGCTCTGTTGCGCCATTTATAACATAATCACAACAATGTTAACTTCATTTTTGAAGACCCACATCATTACTTTCACAACATAAAACCGGATTCATAATATAATATACAGGTACAACCAAAATTAGCAAAATTTTTAGTCAACCCATTCTGGTAACTTGTAAAATGAAAGATGAAATAAAAAAAATTATTATGGTAAAAAAGATGACTTCCAAAAGGCGAAATCAATTAAAAGACTTTCCATTTTTTTTTCTCTAAAAGCTCACCTCTATCAGCAAGAAGAAACGTGGGTAGGCCGCCGGGCTTGGACTTAAAGGAGATATCTGCATCATCGAAGCTCTTGCATGCCTTTTGATTCGCTTTTGGATAAGCCACAATGCCAACCATGGTTCCTCCATACTGAGGAACCCCAAAATTTCCAATTGCACATTCATACACACCTTGCAACGAGTTCGGTGAGGTCACTCTCAAGCTGTTCTTCTCCACCACAAACCTTCCGCACAAAACCCACACAGCATAAACCAAACACACACTAAAAACCCTAGCTTTCCTCCCATCGTCTCAACGAGTCTCCCTCAACCAATCCACCACAAGAGAAAAGACCCAGATCAGCTAATCTAATTTATTACGTTTTCCGCCAAAACTCAACAAAATTAAACTCCGACTAACAAAACGAAATCGACAAGTTAGCTAAGTTTAAAGCTCTTTCTCTCTAATATAGTTTCAGCTTTTTTTTTTTTTTTAACCCAGATCAGAATTAAACACTTTTTGCAGTGAAAGTTATCTGGGTCTTGAGCTGAAACCGGAGAGAAGCGTAGAAAGGGAGGGATTTGTTTCTGAGCGGGGAGAATAAAAGGTATCTTTAGGTGGAAGAAAGGACCGAAGTTTTTTTTTTCTTTTTTTAGGGCGTAGGAAGTTGGAATTGAAAGACGTGTCGGTTACGCTCAACGGTAATTTCAATCCTCTATCGATATAAACTTATCTGGAAATCAATTCCACATATTTGATATATACAGAGAAAGAAACTAATGCCCCGCCATCGGTAAAGAGTCTCTTACGAAGATAAATTTTAGAAGTTTGTTTAAGATTTGGATCTTCAGAATTAGATTTCTCTGTGATGCTTTTATCATTTTGTCAAGATATGTTTTTTCTATCTTTTTTTCTCGAAGTATTTAAAAAGTTAATACTATAAGTTCAGGATGTGGTAGGAGCAGAATGCCCTCTGGATGGGAGCACCCACTTTGAGATGAAATCGATATAAATTTGCATGCACTCCAAGTGTTCGTCTGGCCCTCTAAACAGGCAACAATTTGGTCTCTGTTTCTGCATTTACTCTTTCTCTGAAGTTTTGTTTGATAAAAAAAGAAAATCTCTTCACAGCGCTCTTTGTTCTCTTTCTTTTTCTCTGTCTCATGTGTTTTGTTTTGTTCGGAATGTGTCTCTTCGAGATCATTAATGTTAATCACTTGAATTGTATATTGAAACTGACGCTCTTCGAGAAATCATCCCACACCCTCGTCACGTCCACCCTGACACCTCCTAGATATTCCGGCATTGATACTACCTCTCCAGAAAGCTTATTTTGATTATGATTAACAAAAAAAAACGCCAAAAAGAAAAAAGAAAAAGAAAACTGCTTATTTCCCACAGTCGGCCTCTCTCTCTCACTCTCTCTTTTTCTCTGTCTCATATGTTATAGTTCTTATCCGATATCGGAACATTAAGATCTCATTCGAGATCACCTTAACATGCCTCTCAAATCACCTTGAAAATACTAGATCTATTGGAAACTGACGCCTTCGAGACCACCCAAAATGTCCGTGGAACTAACTCGCAAGCTATATCTCAAACAATCACAGAGGGACGCCATTCTATTGACATCGCATATTAACTAGCTCTTATAGCAGTCAGTTTTAACCCATTATAAACCACGTGAACCCCCGTGGAACTGCAAAACGTGTTATCCCTCTCCCGCATGATGGCCCCATAGCAATTCAGTGCCACGATTGTGACCCTCTTAACCCTCTTATAACCCAACAACATAATTAATATATTTGACGAAGTTATCACCAAACATTACCAAACTTAATCCTTACATACAATTTAGGATTCTGACTCTCAACCGCCAATCACTCCTATAAATTAACCATAATTACAAAAATGTATTTCCACTTTGCATTTTATATTGAGATCTGACTCTGAACGCGACCATGATTCTACGATAGATCTCCTCCGTAGGATGCTGTATTATGGAGGAAAAACAAAAAAAAGGGTTGTGCACTTGTGCTCGCCAGAAAAACAGGGTTCTGCAGACGTCGTAATCAGTCTTGCGGAAACAAAATAGTTTCCTTGCAGCCGATTGATAATGATTCAATCAGGTTTCCAAGCCATGCAGAAGAACAACGACCAAATTAGTCATTTAAGAAAAACTGGATTAACTTTGATGCCTGGCTATGGCGTCTTCAGAATCATCGATCCCATCCAAAGCACTGCAAGACAGGGTAACAAGCCAGATAGATGCATCTCCCAACGCCCCTGAAAAAGGAGCAGACTGCTAGGAAGCATGGACAGCAACAGCACGTCCAAAATGGATCCTCGTATGGGCTGTTTCCATGACGACGATGATAATTAATATGTCGATTATAATGAGAATGAGGTTATATGTCTGATAGATTAGAAGGTTGATTGACTTGGTCTGGTCCTTCAGAAGTTCTATTAAGTACTTAATCAATAACTAATTATGTCCAATTTTAAATAGCTATATATGACAATATCTAGTTGTCGAGGTAGATAGCCATCTAAGTGACCCACATTGAGTGTTGGATGTACCGATAAAAATCCTCAAACCCTCAAATGCGATAAAGGAGTTAAATTGACGAAGCTAAGGATTTAAACATCTACAGAAGCTGTAATTCAGTCCGTAAAGTGGATGTTGGAAGTTAATTATATTGAATTTACGTGGGTTTTATAAGTGAAGCAAGGGGTAAGGTCTTAGTTAACTATTCGCTCTAGTAACAGCACAATAAGCTTGCAAGGGAATGTTGGCTTTTGATACTGTAAGGAGTCCTTGTTTGCGTTGGTTAGGTTCTATTGATCGAGCTAGGTTGACTATGAAGTATTTGGATGTGGAATCAACAAGAAAGAGCTCGATAAGCTTTGTAGCGAACTTACTATTGGTTGAAATTATCTTCTAGGTTTTAATATTATATGTGGATATTTTATTAGTGACTTTAACATATCGGCAAGAATGATGACAAGTCTTTGAATTATCTCTGTGGAATAGGGGTGTGTCCTTAACAGATATAGGTAAAACAAAGCTGTTTCTAAGTAAGTAGAAACCAGGGAGACAGAATTAAGTGGTTTATTAGGAAGAGGCAGGACAAGTTGCATTCAATGCTGTAGTTGTGCAAATACTTAGATTGTTGGTCACAAAATGTTCAATAAGAATAATTGTATATTTTGGATCGTGGTACTAGTAAGAAAGCGTAATTTTCTATTTATGAGAGAATTCAATTCTCTAAGATACTTTGAAAATGTGAAGATATTATTTTTAAAGTTACCGGTTTGGTAGTGGTTGTGTACTTAAGACACATCTTAAGCAAGAATAATCTAGGGTTAATTCTTTATATCTCTACTAGAGTAGATTCAAGGAGTGACTACATAATTTGCAAGGTTCCATGCATTTTTTTAGAGCTTCATGCTTGTCATTACTTTCAAGATTTAATGTGAAGATTAAGTCAGTACAATCTGTGAGTGTTAGACTTCTACCGAAGAAGGTTTATACGTTATAGAAGAGCTATTGACCATCAATCAATATGGGTCTATACCCTCAAAACACTCTTCATAAGTCTCGGTTTTCTCCACTTTGCTAAACCTATAGTACTTTATTCAATAGTATTTGTTATATGATCTTAGTGGTCTGGGTTTTTTGCTGAGTAGTTTGTAAGTATCACAACCCCAGTGAAGATACCAACCTCTTAGTTAGCAGATTTACAGCCGGAGATTCTGGAGCTCATAAAGCTGACTCAGACATTTAATAATTATGGTTGGGTAAGAAAAGCAAATCTGCGTTAAGAAAGATTCAGTATAGCATTAAAAACAAGCCAGGCATGGAGGAATATTATAGATGAAACTTAACTAAGGGGTGTTCGAATAGATTGGAGTGAAACGATTTTATGTGACCTTAAAACAGTGATAGGTGGCCCACGATAGACATAGGCTGAAGGATAATCATGAAGGAGAATGAAAGGGTAGACATCTCGATGTTCAGAAGGGTAGCGCTGGTGTATGCGGCCGTACATTTTCAGTTGGTGACTCTTACACGGATGGGTGTGGGAGCTTGACGAGAGCATTGGCATTGTATAGTGTGTGAATCGAAGTGTTATAGTACTGCGAAGGGAAAGGACCAGCTTTCCTGATTATTGGAACGAGTCGCATAAAGTAAGTTCTTCATCCAAAGGCGTGAATAAGAGAGAGAAAAAAGCTGGTCTGATAACGTGCACTGTCGAGCGACCCAAATACAAAAATAGAAGGGAATGCCTATCGAATTACAAATAACGCAGGTGGCGGAAAGCCATCCAAAAATGCAAGAGATCTAAAAATCAGCAATTTGTCTCGACTGAGATTTAACACAAGCTTAAAGCCAAGTAGTACGTTCTATAAGATGTGATAGTAATGGATTACTGGGCGTGAGCATGGGTGAACAGAGTAGGAGCTTGCTTAGTTGGATTCACCATATGCCCATTAGCTTGAGAAGTGAAAGACATGTAGAAGATAGTAGATAAGCTACAAACCAGGAGAAAAGCGTGCGAATGGGAGTATTGCTCATAGAGGAGGATTGAGCGCAGTTGAAAGGATTCTACAGACTACTGCTATGAGGGAACATAAAAAGAAGGGCAAAGACGGTGGACTGGAATGGTATCTAGATCAGTATCTAAAAAATCTATCAGAAGAAAAAAAAACAAGTTTATTGGTAATGTAATGGAGGTGAAAAAAGCAATGATAGAAATAATAGAGTTGAAAGATTATCGAGGCAATAGTCAGTATGATAGCGAATGGGAGGCAGGGAAGAGTTATGTTTGGTTTCGTAGTTAGGTATATATCCATTGATCTCGCTAATAGGAACAGAAATATTAAGAGGGCAAGATCTTAGAGCAGAGTTCTCCGGAGGAGACGTACGGAGAAATTAAGGGGAGAAGGTTGATAGAAGAAGAGAGAGCAAGTACAGTATGCACCCGACGATGAATAGTCAAATAATAAGAAAATCTTGGAGGAGCAAGGTGTGTTATAAAGTATAAACTCGAAAGGAAGTCACGCGAATTAGACGAATAAGCCGACACAAAGATTTTTTCGACATATATGAAGACTCAGCTGTCAATTACAAAGGCGGTGGGGGTTAAAAACTGGGACAAAAGCGACCCAATAGTTAGAGGCGATTGCAAAAGTGATGAGGGCGGACGAGCTTCTAGTAGTACTGACGAAGCCAACAGACCAGATAAACGTAATCAAGCAAGATTTTTCAACGATAAAGATTTGACTCCCGATATGGAGCGTGGCTATGGGTTTACCTTAATCGAGTGAATCCAATTTTGCCCAACAAGCGTTATGCAAATGGCTCGATTCCAGTAGGATCTTAAGGTTAACAAGATGGGAGATGCTGCTTACAGGATCTACCGCTGCAGAACGAGCATGCGAGAATTACAAGTGGAAATACGGCTAAGTCGGATGTATGCCATTCGATGACAACGAGGCAACGAGGAGCACGTTCAAGGATGGATGGGAATTAATAACACGGGGAGAAGCAAAGAGCTGTATGTTGGAAGGGATTCTAACCGAAGATGACCTCATAAGCAGATGGGATAAGAGGAAGGAAAGAAGGCACCGTTGAGAGTTAAGAAGGGAGCGCAAGATGAAGCTGTAGAGGAGAAATGGATTGGAACCATGAAAGAAGACCTAGAAGAGATCATTCCTCGTAGTAATTACGAGAGGAAAGCAGGGAAGGAGTGAAGTCATAGACGGACTAAAGAGATGGGTGTGGCGAGCTGTAAGCTGTAATAATAGAAGACAATCGACAATATATGAATTTTGATGAATGACCGCTGAGAAAATAGGAGCTTGCTCTTCTAATATGTGTCATGAAGAAGGGTCGCTTGGGCAATATGCACGAGGGAACAAAAACACGAGAGTGAAGTCTCTTATAAACGATTAAGGAAGAGGGGCCAATTAATACACACAGATGTAATGAGGGTCGTAGAAGTAAATTTTTTTTAGTAGGGAGTGAGTTAAATCTAAAATTATGCGGACGACTATTTGTGAACTGAATTCAAAAACGAAATTATGGTTCAAAATTAAAAAAAAATATATAGCGAGTGGTATAGAATGAATGTATTGAACGGGACCTAATAGGATTAGACAAACTTAAATAATAATGATTGAATTATAGAATAGATAATTTGTGTAACGAGGGATAAAGTACTTCAGAAAACACAACTGCTGGAGGACATAGAATTAAAGTGATGTAAAGGAATGGAAGATACTTGTTCTATGTCATAGCACACCATTGAGGCTCACCGGGACTAATGAAAAGATAATTTTTTTCATTTACAAGAGACAAGATACATGAAAAGGATGAAGAGAGGGTACTTGCAAATAAGGAGTGAGTGACCGGAGTTGAGCAAGGGTGGCTAATATCTCGCGAGTGGGGGTTGTGAATGTGTCAACAAAGGCGAGATGGTTTTCTCGGGGTCTGCTGTGTCAAGAATGTGTCACACAGGCGGTATGCACCAATGTCGTGAAGGCGAGTGTATTAATTCTGAGGGGTTCATACCACAAACGGTGCTTATCCGGATCTGAGAGAGGTGGTTGTTGGAAGAGGATAGGGAACCAGGAACGAGAGGACGAACAATTTAGTAGGAAAGGAACCATTATTCCAGTGGCACGAAGCCAATATGAAGGAAAGAACAGCGGGATAGACGGTACAGGGGATAAGCACGGGGGAGAAGATTTGTATGCGCACGACGCGCACAAGGGAGGAGGCTGACCGGGAAGAAAGGGAGCGAGAAGGTAGGGAGCGTAGAAGCCATATTTAGGGCAAGCGCAGGGGAGACCGGGACGGCTAAAAAAGAAAAGGGGAGGAGATAGAGGAAAGGAAAACAAGTGACTGAAGGAGGAAGAGGAGGAGGATAGGAAGGAAGGAGAAAGGGGAAGAGGGAGTAGTAGCGATGTAGGCGGTTAAATAAGCGAGTGAAGGGGATGTGCCGCGAGGCAATGGGAGGATTTATATCGGGTGTGGAAACCTCCATGGGGGCTATGTGGTCTTAGGCAATATTATATAAGCCAAAATCTCATTTTCTTGGCCTTTAAGGGCTATTTTGGGCTATTGTTATTAGGGATGGTTTATGGGGTTTGGAGTTCCGGGGATTATGAGATGTGATTATGAAGAGCATTTCATTTCGTAAGGCCTTTTATAGCCATTAAGCCAAAAAAATTTATTGGGCTGTTGTTTTGAGAAGTTATTTAGAAGTTATGATTGAGATTGTTTAGGATTTCGTTTACTGAGAGACACCTTTGTAGCTAAAGTCAGATTGTGTATTTAAAAGTCCGAAAACGTTACATTAAAACACTACCATGATACAGAAAGCAACCATTATCTCATGTAATGCGAGATTCCTGGAAAAAGGAAAAGAATAAGTCGAACTATAAAGTCTGCAGGTTTTCACGATCAAATGGCAGAGGATACGCATCTAGAAGCTCAAATCTCTCTCTTGATAATTGGTAACGAAGGGCAGGAGAATGACGGAAATTTTTTTAAAAAGGCTCAGATAAACTAGCAAGATGAATATAAGTAAGGAATAGGATGAGTAAAAAAGGAAGATAATCTTAGATGAAAGACGAAGATTGAAGTTTCATGTCAAGTGAGTGAAGATAATTGTACTTATGTGACGCAAATATCAGTGAGGAAAATCGTGCTTTTGCGAGAACAAAATATTATAAGGGAGGCAGAATGATATGGTAAGGGTGAGAAAAGAAAGTCAAAAATAGGCTATGAGGCCGGAAGGAAGTAGAAATGAATGAGTAAAGCATTATCTATAAAAGAATGAAAATAAGAGAGAAAGAAAAGAAATTATACAGTTAAATAGTATTATTTCTTCGAGTAGATGGTACGAGAGGAGATTAAGAACACTTTATAGACCGGAGTAATATTGTAAATTTAGCAGAAATAAAGATTTTGTACAGGATGATAATTTAATAGAGAGAGGAGTAATTTAGGAGAGGTAAGGACTAAGGGAAACTAAATGACAATTTACGAGGAGAGGTTGACGAGAATGCGAAAAACTTGGCAATTTGCAAATGGAGAATTTAGATAAGTGATTAGATTTCAGTTGGAATGTGGACAAATGGTTGGAACAGACAGGAATATGATTGGAGAGGTACGCAAACGGAGTACTAACAGAATTCGAATCGGTGAGTAAGGTACTAAAAAAAACACAAGAAGGGTTAAAGCAACATTGACGTATAAGTTTAGGTTACGGAACTCAGACTCATAAAGGGTGAAAAGGAAAAAGGAGACGTAAGAACGACATTTATTAGCGGTTTTGAATCTAGTGAGATAATGAAAGGATCGGGTGGAAGCAGGAAGAGAGGAGAAGAAGATTAAGAGGAGCAAATTAGGGAGGAGGGAAGTAAGGGGGAAAGGACTATCACATGAGTCATAAAAGTGCATGGGAGAATTAGAGTGTGTAACAGGGAGAGGGATAGGACAAGTTAGAGTAGAAAGAACTAAAGGCGACTAGAGAAGAGTGGAGAAATGGGGAGTATATAGAGCAGTACCTGTCGTAATAAATGGGCTATGTTTGAAGACCGAACCGGGTAGCAGTCGGACGAACGCGCTGGAAATAGAGGGGGGCTAGGAAAAGAGGGAGGAGGAAGGAGTCAGAAAAGATGGTAGGGGGAAAAAGAAAAAGAAGGAAGGAAGGAAAGAAAAGAATAAAAGGGAGAATAATACAAAAAGAGAGAATATGGGAAGAAAGAGGGAACAGAAGAAGAAGAAGGAAAGAAGCGAATAAGTTATACATATATAGAGGATGTTCTTGACGGCATACATATTTCTCAATTATATATAGGAAAGTCGTTGTAGAGTCAAATGACGAAGCCGCGGGTCGTCCATGGATGGAAAACAGAGGGTTTGATGGCAGTACCGTTTTCACTGATCAAGGATAGATCTGAAGCAAAATACAGTAAAGAGATAGAGGTCAAATTAATACATATGACATAGAGTGTATAAGAGTTGTAGAGGATGAACTATAGCTCAAGGTTCACGACACAGTGTCCGGTAATAAAACATCTACCTCTAACATCTTTAAACAAACATTCAGAGGCGCGAGTAGAGTGATATGAGACTACTTCGCTGTATGGATCTGGATGTTCAGGACTACTATTAAAAATGATCGAATGAGTATCACGCTCTGCTGTGTTTATGAAAGAGTGAAACCACAGCAATTCGAATAAAGGGCCGTGCACACAACATGGGTAGATTGAAAAGATTGCTATGGAGGAGTCTAAAGTATTCATGGTGGTGAACAAGACCGCTACTAAATATAGTGGGATCACAAAGTATATTGAGACATATAATAAACGCAGTTTCCTGACAAAACTTGGTAGGCTTGAGGTCGTTACTACGTAACGCATGTATCAAGTCATATGGAGTAGACAAAAAGTTCGAGACTAGCTGAAATAAGGCTTCATAATTTTATAGTGTAAAAGGACGAGACACGCGAACTTGAAGTGAGAATTGTAGGATCTCTGGTGGTGATAAGGTGGTTGTAAGTCCATGAGATCTTTGAAATATAGTACAATTGTGCCATAATAAATGCCATTTTTTCGTGTTGCTCACAGTAGTTTATAAGCGAAAAACTCATTTGCGAAAGGCTAGTTGCACTCAATTAGTTAGTAAGTCGAAGATTTCATAAGATATTTGGTTAGCACTCATTAAGTACACAAAATAGTTTATTACAGAGTTGATTGAGGGCATTATGTACGCGGGTGAACACTAATCATACTGTCACATGCAATTACAACGAAAATATTGCTCGACACTTAGTGGCTTCTGAAGTAAGTCGAGGATTATAATATATTACAATTTGCTAAAAAACATCTATTTATGCATAACATAAAGTTACTATAAAAACATGCCTGAAATGATCTAGGGTGAATGGCGAGCGACGCAGAGAAATGGAGTTAAGGTTATATAGGTGATTTTATGTGAATATGACGGCAATTCGGAAGAAGTAACTACAGTACTAAGCGCTCACACAAAGTATTATAGCACTTTGGCGCTAAGGCGAATAGAGAAGGTGGACATTTTGTCTCGTCTGGATGCTTTTAAAATGGAAAGTGGTAAACGTGGTTAGAAAATTGGGTCTTACACATCGTTAATTGTATATAGATTTACTTGTGATTACGCGCTTTAGATACTTTGGAGTTTAAGCACATTACTGCGGTTAATTGACTATAGCTGCATTATGGATGGAGGAATTGTCTAGGCGTGGTAAGCAGCGCAGTGGTGCGCGCTCATTTGTGAGAGGACCTATATGCAGCCGCTAGCTATCTGTATCAGCAGATGATCGATTGGTATACACTGGTGGTGATATTGTGGTTACCTTCTGATCTCATATTAACATTTTATGTGACGCTTATTAAGTATTTAAAGGGGGGGTAGTAGCGAAGAGCGAGCTGATGCGGGGTTGACTTGATAGTGGGGTGGGAGTTGGAGGCGGGAGTAAAAGAGGGTGGCCAGGCGGGGGGGGAGGACTAGTGAGTAGATACTGCATCTGAAGATAAGTATATGTTGGTTATAGTAACATAATTTAATGGAAGGGTGGGTAATTTAATTTAAAATATGTCGTGACTCTAGATTAAAGAGTCCTAACTGAAGTCAAGAGTAATAATAGTATAAATGGGGCAAACAATTGAATGAAGAATTTTCAGATGTAGGACAAACATATTAAGAAATTATATTTATCTAAATGCAATAAACATAAAGTGAAAAGTGACACACATTAAGAATTGGGTGTGAACGGATAGTTTTATGGTCTTTTGTCTCTAGAATTATACTGCCTAATTTCTTTTTTTATATATTAATGTAACATAGAATTACAACGCAAATGTGTGATTTTTATAAAAGCACATATAGGGCCGCTATTTGATCAAAAAGTTACTATTGAGGTTTATCTATTCTTGTATGTCGCGAGCCTTGAGCGAATCATATATAATTTAAAAGAGTATAGCACCGGTAGATGGAAGATAGATCAATAGCAAGTTTGAATGCACCATCGCGTGTTGCATTGGCTTTAAAAGATGTGGGATGGGTCTGATTATGTTGAAGTCAGGAATAACACTGACGAAGTATTAAGAGTGATTTTGATAGTCACTGATCAAGCGAAATCGAGCAGAGAGAAGTGGAGGTCCGTTGCCCCACAGTTCATAGATATTAGTATAGTGGGAGAAAGAGGTAGAAAATACACGAAAGGGAAATTATATGTATGAGGTATATGATGGCTTTTTTAAGTTAAAGTGGGAAGAAAGTGATTAAGTTGTGTATATAGGGAGTGTAACAGCTAAGATGCTGATAAAACAGCGCAAGAACTGGAGAACGAGTCAAATTGAGTAAGGTAGAGACCCTTCGAAATTGATTTGTGTGGGGTTAGTCGTAGTGTTTATACAATTTAGGAATGCACCTGAAGGCGCGCTAGCAGCTGTGGGGATATAGGGAAAATATTAAGGACGGTCAATTGAGAGTATGTCAAGGGGGTCCTTTATGGAGAGAGATTTAGGAAAACATACCCGAAAGAGCCATTGAGTCGTATGTTTTAAAATAATAGAAGTGGTAGTGAGTATAATGGACTTTAAAGCACGAGCAAATGGTGGAAGAATAAGAAGGTAGAAGGCATAAGGGAAATTAAAACAAAGAGGCAAAATATCGAAAAAAGGAAAAGAAGAAGAGAGGAAAAAGAGGAGACGAGTCGGCTGTATAAATTAATATTTGTGTGTATGATTTCATAAAGAAAGAAATAAACAGTATAATTAAAAAGATAAAGAGACGTTTAGTTTACCTTAAGCGGATCATATCTATAATTAAACATTTAGATATTTTTTCTACAATTCGCAAGATTAAGAGGGGCCACAAAAAGTAAATGACTTATTAACACATTGGAAGTTGTCATTATAGGGTACAGGCTATCTATTGGGAGACTACAAGAACGTGGAGGGGTTGTAGGAGGACCCAGCTAAGTGAGAAAAAGGCACACCACATTTATACGGATAAACACACAAAAGAAGAACCCACAGTCATAAGAACCATTAATATCGACGCATCAATTACAACTATTACCAATATGAGCAGCGAAGATTACAATACAAAATGTAATGCTACACAGCGCACGAAAGAATCCGCAGGCCTTAAAGAAACCGTATCAGAAAATGAAGACGAGAAAACAAAAGAACGTTGTGTCACGAAAGCAAGGCTAGAATATTGCAAAATGAGGTAATAAGGACTTTATAAATAGGACTGATGCTGAAAACAAAATTTCGAGTTAGCCACGTAGATAATAAAGAAGAAAGAGCCGGAAGGCGAGACGCGCATATAGTGTAAAAGATCGCTTGTAGGCGAGATGTGTAAATTTGTATCACATAAACGACTCAAGATACAAATATATATCTACAGAAATAGGAGAGTGTGTGAACTTCATAGTAGAAGGAAAATAAGCTAGCAGTAGAGCAAAACCGGGGAGTAGGACAGAGGTCGTAGCTACTAGACGGAGTGAAATGCGAGCTAGTAGGGGTAGGGCGTGCTAAGATAGTGTCTGCCTAAGCTGCGAAGAAGGGACTTCGACAGAGGAGGTTAAGGAGAAGGAAGGAGATTAGCTGGGGCTAGACGAAAGGGAGGCAGAAGGGCTCGGGAGTAGGGAGGAGTGGAGTGAGGGAGGAGTATCGTTATGCTGAGGTGCTTGTTCGAAAATTGTGAGAGGGGCAATAAGGGGGGGTGGACTTAGGTAGCGTGGGGACGCGGACGGAAGAAGGAAAGAAGGAGCGATGAGAGTATACGTACGACTTATGGTAGACGCGGGGTTGTTAGGGGGGTTGTTTTTTTTTTTTTTAAAAGGACAAGCAAGTGATACCAAAAAGAGCGGACGTTCAGTTTGCTCATGTAAGCAACACAACGAGCGTGACTGGTTATTGGATTAATCAGGAAAAAAGATAAAAAAAAATAAGAAAAATAATTAACAAAAAAGCGAGATTTGGGGGAGTGGCGGCCAGGCGCGTGACCAAAGGCGGGGCAAAACCGGCACGGGTAGAAGAGAGAGGGGGGCTTAAATGGAGGCAATCGAAAAAATTTACGGCGCACGTGGTGGGAGTAACGGGAGGAGGGTGCTCCGGGGAGAAGGAGGGGGAAAAGGTCACCAAAGGGGAAGAAGTAGATAAGGAGATAAGGAAGGAGAGAGGGGGTAGGAGTAAGAGTGGAGGGGGAGAGGGGGAACGGAAGTTAGTATAATAAGATGCCGGTGGCAAGCGCAAAGCGGTAGGCCAGGAAGGCGATTGGCGGTAGGTGAGATAGAACCGCCATAGCCGCCGGGTGGGGTTGGCCGCGAAGAGACCCGTGGCGAGCCGTTCGCTGGTTAATCCGCATAGCAAATTAAAATAAGTTGTGATCTTATTCAGTAGGTGGAAGTTGGTCAACACCAAGGGGTGATTTAAAGGACGTTAGGATGCTGCGCATACATAGTGCCCAGATAGGCAGAAATGGTTGATCTCGACTGGTGGTGTGATAAACGAGATGTAAATGGACGAGGTGGGAGGACGTCAAGATTTAGTAGATTCTACGGAAAAATAGTTGTGAGGCAAAGGACGAACATGAGCTAAAAGTTATTAGAGAGCGTGATCAAATAGAGTTATTTTATGTTGTGATGGCGGTTGCATAAAGGCATCATGTATGCTTCTTCAGTTTGAAACAGAAGAGGGACGAGCAAACAAAAGCACGACGAGATATACGTGGAAAGGAGAAGGAGGTTAGAAGAAAGACGGAACGGGATTAGGGCGCTGCGATGAGAGCGATTTTGAGAGGAACAAGGCAGAAATAGCGGGAAGAATTGAAGCAAAATTATGAAGATTGCTGCTCGTCAAAAATTGGGAGTAAGTGAACAGTCGAAGATCACGATTTATATTGATGTACCTTGCAAGTCATAAGATAAAGAGACAAAGCGAAGAGACAGAGTTGCAATGTAGAAGAAATGGAGAGTAGACAACTCGCGTTAAGATTGAGAAAAGTAGACTCAAAAGGCATGGGGTACAATAGGTCAAGGGCTAAATGTGACATAATAGCGTAGTGCCGAAAGAGGGAAAGGGGTGCGAGCAGCAGAGCTGAACAGCGGCGTTGAAATCGTATAGTGTTGAAGTAGCAGATGACTAAATTAGACGAAACAAGATCGAGCTGAATTCAGGGAAGTGTTGAGTGAATATGCTAAATGCCTGTGATGCGATGAGAAGTTCGGGGAGAGGATTGGTAAATCTTGAGAAGATTGTGAGTAGAATCGGTGTAATTGACAATGATTGCGTGAGCGTCGAACTGCTTGGCCAAATTTTTCATATCGATGAGAGCCTGAAAACCCTCTTTCAATAATTGGGATTTCGATACAAGGTTTGATGTATGAGCAGGTCCGGTTGAATATTGTATGGCCTTTAAGAGGGACCATAGAGGTTATTAGACAGTGGCGAGTCATTGAAAAATGTCAGCGCTGTTTGAAGTGTTCATAGCAATGTGCGAAGATTACTATAATGGCTGTAGATGAATACTAGGAAAGAGGGAAGCAATGAGGCAGAGGTAATGAGGTTATCAAGTGCATAAAGGAGAAGGTAACACCATATCAATAAGCATAATGAAGGCACCGCGCATCTATGAGTCCACTGAAGGAAAAAAATTGTTAGACACATTGGTATATAAGATAGGATAGTACAAAAGTTGGGTTTCGGATGTAAGAGCAGGTGGATTAAGGTGACTTAGTGACGAGATAGGAAAGATGTTATAGGTGCTAAGAGATGAGATAAGGAGACGGCAAAGGTTAAATAAAAGGGGGTGGAGTTTAGTATTTGGAGGAAAGGCAATGAGATAAAGAGGTGATGTCAGTGAATTGGTGGACGAGTGGAGGAGAGGTAGAGGTGACAAGGTGACGAGGAGAGAGAAGTGAAGGGAGTAAGTGAGGATATTATGGGGAAAAGAGAGAGGAGTAAGGATTTCAGGGCTTATGTGAGCGATGGTGGAGGGAACGACAGAGACTGAAGGAAAGTGAGAGAAGAAACGAGACGGAGAATAAAGAGGAGGAGGATGGAATTATGTGGGAGGATGAGGGATGAGGTATGAGAGGGGGTATACGGGGAGAGAGGTGGTTGAGGGATGGGGCAAAGCGAATTTGTGAGGGAAGGTAGGGCTGGGAGATGGGGGAACATATTTATGAATGAGAAAAGGATTGCGTGAATGGCTATGCTGTAAGAAAGTAAGAAACGAAAGGAGGGCAATTAGTGTGCGGGAAGAATGGAGAGTAGAGCGGTCTAATTGAAAAAGGCCGAGCAATGGAGGGCGACGGCAAGTAAATAATGCGTATCGCGAAGAGGAAAGGAAGGGGGTGGTGAATCTTCGAGTCCGAGGGAGAGTGTTCCATAAGTTCGCGGATTAAATAGGGGATGGTGGTATGGGAGGGAATTTGTTGTAAGGGGTGCGCAAGAGATCGGGAGCCTTAGCAAAGTAGGCGAAAGCTTGGAAGTGGGCAATATTCGTGAGAAACGCTTTGAGAGGATGAGGGGTGTTGCGTAGCTACAAGCGTGAATAGATCGTATAGAGCATGTTATTTCGTCAGTAGGGGAGAAGAGCCTGTTATTAGATGAGTTGTAGTGGCGCAGAAACAGAGCATAACAAAAGAGGTGTCGTCAGATAGCATATATGGTCTAGATGAGCTAGTATGTTGCCGGAAAAGGGCGAAGAAGTATCAAGCTAGGGAGAGCAGGAGACAAAGGAATCAAAGGCGGAGGAAGTGGGCTTAGGAGTAGATGACGTCTATGGGGGAAGGTTGCGCGGGGGAGTAGATCGAATAGAGCGGAGATTGGAGAGAAATTCCTGTCACAGCACTCGGCACAAGGGAGACAAAGACCACTAGGCACAGCGGGCGTATAAGGATGGCGAACGGAATAGAGGGGTCTGTCTAGGAAGCGAAGGCTTTAGCAGACAGGTATAGTGGAGAGGGGGTGGGCGGCAGTCAGAATACACAAAGTAAGGAACGGTACTTTATTGGGGGAAGATTGTGGGTCATGGTCGTATGATAACGGGGGACTGGTAGTGACTGACTTCAAAGACTCACACGGCTTTATACGCAGAATAAAAGACTGATAATTGACAACACGCATAGTGCATCTATAAACTGAGAGTAAAAAGAACACATTGTGTATAACTTCTATTCGCCGAAATATCTCAATGAGACGCGGAAACACAAGCACAAAGTGGTGATGTTCGATAGGCCCGGCAGACGAAGAATTAGGCCTGTAAAGTGCGTATCGGGAATGGGAAGAGGCGATATACGATTGTTTCTGAAAAAAGCTATAAAATTGTTGGGTGTAGGTGCGAACATAAGACAGAGTCTATCCAACAATCAGAAGGTACTAGTGGTAAGCTATTGAGTGGCTAAAAAAGTCCATGAATTGGGAATGGTTGCAAGGTGACAGCGCGAGTATTATAATTCCACATTAAAGACTAATAGTAATGGGATCGACTGGGGTTATTGGTGTAGGTGTGAGTGATAAGAGAACTGAACTGATAGCGCTGAAGGGAGGTTTTAGCGGTGGTTCGAGAGAACAATGACGTAGAAGGGGTAGGAGAGGGCAATAAACAGGTGGCAATATGAGAGCAGACGGGAGAGAAAAAGGGAGGAAGGATAGTGGAGAAGATGAGGGGACAGGTAATAAAGTATGGTAAAAGGAACACAAGGCGAATGAGGACGAAAGGAGATTTATACAAAAAGAATATGATAGAGGAGTGATTGATCACGGGTACGCGAGCTCGGTGGATTGAAACGGACACACGGACTAGTACACACAGGAGAGGAATATAGAAAAGGGGAGAAGCATAGTCCAGGGTTGGTACGAATCGAGGAGATGGACACAGAAAGGTTAGAATGTATAAAGGAGGGTGGGCTGAATGAAGAGGTAAAGGAAAAGCGTTAAGAAGGCACGGAGATCCAGTAGAAGTACAGGGGAGAAGAGAGACAATCAAAGTGAGTGGGGATCAGTTTCAGGTGAATAATAACTAAGGGCAAGGAATTGAAGACAGAAGGGAATATCCGTGTAAGTTTACCGACAAAGGATGAGGGGGGCGAGAAATAGGAGGAGGCGCAGAGAAGGAAGTGGGTAAGGAGGAGGGTAAGGAAGAGGACGAAAGAAGATAAGAATGCGCGAGAGGATGAGCGGGCGCTAGATAAAAAAGTGAACAGAGTAACGGGGGTATTGAAGGAGCATCTTGCACAAGGTCCAGAACAACATGAAAAATATGCACGACTTAGAGCGGACAAAGAGGGAATCACGTGGGTGAGTGTGTGGTTTACACCTCTCCGATATCAAACCTTTTCATGTAGAGCTCGCGTAGTGAGGGGCTCCGCATTAGTTGAGTTAGGCGTGAAGATATTAGTCGTAAAAAGATAGTCAGAAATGTCTCATCGGTTCGCTCATCCTGGGCTGTCCGATATAAAAAAATTGGAGAGATCTCTCTTACAAAAATGCAGGTATTTTAATATCACGAATCCCAAGTCGCTTCTAAATTCTGATATAGAATATAATAACCATGCAATGCCATCCAGGTTTTTTTGATGTTTTCCACTATTACTATAAACAAACATCGTACGCCTGATATTCTATTGACCTGTTTTCTGACCTGTCTTACTCTCCTCTTGATCTTGTTGGGCCAATTTTTCTAAAAGTTTCCAAGAATGAGAGGTCATTTTTTGAAGTTGCAGAGTGGGTTCGTTTTCCTCTTATTATAGTAAATGAGCGAATCTCTACCAGTCCCCGATGCTTTCAACTAGCTCTGCGTCAGATGTTTTCTTGTTGTTACTATAGTAGATGTGCATAGATAGAGAAGAGAGTACCATGTAGAGAGCGAAATTGGACAGATCTGGAATCGGCGTTTGTAATAAGCCTCAGAGCCAGTTTTGGCTTCTAAGTTGCTATTGCTTACAGTCTTCATCTTGGTCTGGGTTAGCATTTTGGTTGTGTCTTGGGCCCAAGAAATAACTGACCCCGGGAGTAGAAAGAAATTATTGGGAGGGTTTTTCTTTCGGCGAGGCAGGCGGTGCTTGGGGTAAATACTATGTTGAGCGAAGCGAATAAAAAGAGGAGAGGGCTATGTGTGCCTTGGCTATACAGGTAGGTGCTCAGAACTCTGAGCTCAAGGCCAATATCTATTGATGAGGGCTCAATTGTACTGTTCGTAAAGCCGATACTGATTTCTGGGCCCTTGATTGAAACACCCCTCGGGTCCATAAGCGGCGACAAACATTTCTGAGCTTTGGCTGATTAAAAGTAATAGCACTTCTGAATTGCCATCGTTGGAGTACTTATAGGCATTGGGTTATGGTTTGTCTTTTCAAAATTCATTCGTTGTTCTACTTTCTTTGATTGCTTCTCTACCTCTATAGGATACCAGGGGTCTGGCACAAGAAATAAGGTAAAACGGAGCCATCCTGGGTTTCTCTTGAGTGACCGAAGTCGGACGGAGTCTTACGGTTGTACCCCATATAAATCCCTGTATATGGAATCGGGTATCCGGTCTAAATCCGCCTCCGGACCGATTTGCTATTTCTTTTTGTTTATTTATTTTTCTTATTTTTTTTTTACTCCGAAGTGGGATGATGCACTCAAAATGTAAAGTTTTAGTTTAAGTTAAAACTAAACTTTTTAAGTTTGTAATTTGTATTAAAAAAAATAAAAAAATACGTAATTAATTTTTATTTATATTAATAAATGCGGTCCGGTCCGGTCCAAACTGCATTTACAAAAGGTTCGGACAGGACCGAATTTACACAAACAAGACCAGACCGGACCGCAAATCCGGTCCAATTTTGTGGTCCATGGCATTCCAAAGTCTGGACCCCAAGTCTTGAGGTTCGGTTTTGTTTTCAAACCCTACTCTCTGCTACGTTTTTCAACCAACATGCCATAGGTTTTTTCATATTGCACGCTATATTTGATAACTTTCTTTTTTGATAGTGTTATTGGTAATTTGTGCTCTCTTGATATTTGGCAAATGCAGGGGGACTCGATGATATGTGTATTTTGCTTTTTTTCCTTTAATGTTAATCTTTTTTTTTTCACTGATCTTGCTATATCGTGTCTAGTACACTTAAAACTGAGAGGACGACTTTTCTTTCTGTTTAAAATTTTATTCACACGTCGAACACAGCTGCCCGAAACCCCCAACTAGTCACGCCCTCTCTCTCTGTTCTCTCTTGCCGGACATTTCCCGGAATGGAACCTGGGATACTAATAATATGACGAGGTTTCGAGTGGATAGCCCTTTGGAGGAAAAGCTTGGGGAAGGAATAATCCAAGGGATGAATTCTGCCGCCATAGAGCAAATTTGGGCCCCCATTCTGGTTCTATCCATTCCGATACTCACCCCTACCGCCATAATTTGAAGCTCTCCCCACACTATTATGAAAGTTTTGGAGCATGTTGGGGTAGTAGCTTATCAGCAAGATTTGCCTCCAGATTCCCTTTTGCATTCGGTGTTCCATGCTTCCCAGTGGAAAACGCCATTTGGGGTAGTGTATTGTACCCCTTCCCACTCTAGCAACCATTGATGAAGCTAAAGTGATTTGCCTTGAACCAAAGAGGATTTTGGAAAGGAGTAGCATTGGTAAGGTCACAAGCTGAATTTCCTCACCTTGCGGGTAAGGTGTTCTAAGAGGGGGGATTTGTTACAAATTGATGGATGCAGAAGTGAAGTGGAGAAGAACGAATGTGTGCTGAAGTGATAAAGATACTGGAGGCTAGGTTTAAGAAAGACATGTTAGTCTTTGAAGACACGTACTACGATAGTCTTTGTAGTTAGAAGCTTCATTTGTAATGCCCTTGGTGATATGTACTGGGCTGAGCCCATTTGCTTTGTGTTTCTTTAGTTGCGGCCTTGGATCTTATCTAGATAGTTAGCTCAGTACTATGGGCCCAATAAATACAACAGTTCAATAAGAATTAGGCAAGAAAGAACCTATGATTATGTAAACTTTGGAGGGTGCTAAACCGCTATGTTGTTCGCAAGCGTAGACTGTCGAAAATATAACTTTGTCCTTTGTATCTTAGAATGTTTCTTAAAACTATCACTGTGTACTGGTGTAATTGAAAATCGAGGTGAATACAAATTCTAAAAGCAACATTTTAAAAGAATTTGTTCACCCAAGAAACAACGTTCCCTTTGTTTTACATTTTTGGTTACATCAAACCCTGTGTGACATACTTGAAAATAAACGTCACTTCTTAAGTTGCTTAAGACAGAATAAAAGAGACAAACTAGGTCTTTACACATAAACAGCCTTGAATTATACCCACTCTATCCCAGAACGATTCTTAAACAAACTTGAACTGTGTCAATCATGCCGACTCCTAAATCTTACGTGACTCTGTGTCATTTTCATTTTTCTATAATAGATTTTAATAATGTCGTACGATTTATATCCCGTTATCTCAAGTGAGAGAGCCGTAGAGACTCTCATAAATTATATATGAGAGCCAATATCTGCCTCCCAGAGAAAGAGGTTCATGTGTCTTCGTTTTTACGACTTGGAAGGTTGAGTTGAGTCCATAGTGTTTCTTATCTCATTCTTGTGTCTCCATAATGTCCATTAACTGTTCTTCATACCCGTAGGGCTAAACGTATACTTACTGTCCTCTTAAACACACATCAGTTAACGTAGCTGACCTATAATACCACATAGCGAGAATTGATATACAAGAAATATTGTAGTAAAGTGTGAATAACTCTAGGAGTGGCTCAGGAATATTAACAGTCAATAGATTGCGTGCTCGTTCTCGCTTTTCACAAATAACTTGGCCTTCTCATTATTTTAGTCTTCACCTTGCTGTTCTCTAGGAGAAACTACAAATTTGCTATTGTGTTAAAGTCGAGGAAGACTTTGGTGTGTCCGAGCACTTTAGCGAAAATAACTCTTAGTTGTTTCTCTGTATAACACTAATTAACACTTCGTAAGGCCCATGTTCACAATTCATAGAGATATTGCGAAACTCATAAGCAACTGAGAGTGTTTGCCTCTGGCAGCTCTTCTTCGTATGTTGTTCTGTCTTACTTCACTGTATTCTTGCTTCACAGTTAATTGTTACAGTGCTAGAGTATGTGAAGTCGACTATCATTTTCCTCGCACAACGCTTAGACTTTCTTCACGATACTCGGAAAGTCCTCGGTCTAATGATACGATACACTTTCCTCTACTTAAGTTACACAAAGGACTCTGTACTTGAGAGGTCGCACCCAAGACATGGAATTTGGCCCCTGGTCTTAAATCACTTGAATCCGAAGGATTTCAGATTCTCAAGTGATCGATAGCTCTCTTCAATGGCAGGGCGAGATATTGCTTTCTGCATATTTTACAAATAAACACCTTAGCTGAGACCCCATTACTTGTATCGAAAGCAACTGGTTTAGTTTAAGTGGAAACATTGTCAATGATCACCGATTCTCAGACACAACTACGTGATTTCCTTTCTTTTCTGGGGAAGGACATGTTTCGAGATTCTTTAAATAATCTGTGACCATTTAGCACTCACTCCATGTGTTATCAGAAGGGTGTGACATCGGAAGATCGCTGCAACGTCCGTATCAGCTAATAACGTTAATATTGAGTTAAAATTAAAACCAAACACGAAAATAAAATAGTACTAAGTACATTATACAGGACAGGTTCTGCGCACACGTAAATACATATTTAGGCAGAGAGATTTGTAGAGCATTGAAATGGTCCTGTCATAAAGTTATCTAGGCAGTAGTATTTTTGCAATATAACCTAGAGCCACAAAACCTTTAAGGACATGAGACACTACAACTTGTATTACTATTCGTCTTTAATACCCATCTAGCTATAAGTTAGTTCTATAGCTCCCTACTCCATCACTTCATGCCATAAAGATGAGACAGAATAGAATGAATGTTTGTAATAGCAATATATGATACCATGGATAGAGCTTGTTAGTACTTATATCATCCTGTTTGAGATCAAAACACGAATCGTATCTCGTATGATATCAATGGTCTTCTATTCGCACAAGACCGCTTTAACACGAATGTAGTGTGAGTGTCTCGATAGTCACTCTTTGTTTTTAAACCTGCGTATTGCCTCGAGAAGTTCAACTACGCAATCAGATAGTATTTTACTCACTCAATATGGTATATGGTACACATCGGTGTTAAACATACAACTATATGTAAATAATATTACGTAATTTACAAAAAATTTATATCAGTTAGTTTACAAAACACTACCATAACGATTGAGGAATCTAGGATACATCTATCAAAATACTAAAGATACTATAGAATATATGATACACACATATTAGTTACAAAGGACATAGATCATATATATCATTATGCTTCTTTTTATATCTCTTATTTATCTATGTATAGACTTAAGCGCTAAAGTCGAGTTATACACACATTGAAAAGAAGAGAGGCCGGACAAAGGAATCTGCGTGCACAACGGCGTCACATGAGCATATGATAGCGTGGCTGGCCAATGTGCTTCTCCATAATTAACATCTCTCAATTTTTTGTTTTATTGATTTTAATAATCTCTTCATCTTATTTAGAACTCTCAATTTGCTTGAGTGAGCCTATCAGACTGAAACGCCCTATTAGCTCATCCTATGCCCTATAATATTGAATTCGCCCCTATCAGCTCTATCAACAAGCGTGTCTTATCCGCGCTTCGAACCATTTTGCCACCAGATTTGCTCCTCAACTGATCATATCAAGACGCCGTTGAGAGGCAACGGACTTTATCTGAACCAAGCTAAAATTTCCGAACAGTGTTGTAACACTTCTCGAAACACTCTGTTACCTTTCGTGAATTTTCATAATGTGGAATCGTTCGTAATAAGCAGAAATATGCGCGCTTGTAAAAATAATGGGTCAGCTTCGATCTGGACGCTCAATTTCCACCAGGATCAACTCGCTTGAATATGAGTTCATTGTCTTTGGTTATGAGGACTCAACCACGCGACATCGTACTCTCTCCCTCACCAACACCCATGGATATCATCAAAAATTAAATTCTTTGCATAATCGCCACGCTCTGAAATTTGTAGTTCATTTCTACTTCATTTACTTATTTTCTCACTGTCTTTACATATAAACATTTTTAATCTTCAGTCTTGGTACGGATGAAAAAACAGTAGAGCGAAAGCATCTTATTCATTGGCCATATACGCTCTACAATTACTTTTCGAACTCTATTGTTATCTTTATATAATCCAACGAGAGCCTTTGTAGAAATTCTTCCATGAGGCGAATCAGTAATGGTGCCATGTAGTTGTGATCATTTTAAGGCAGTGGTAAAAGTGTTTTTACTCGCAGCTCTCTACCCTTTAATTGATATTATTTTTTAAGTATAGTATACAAATATCTTAAGTGGAAAGGAATATGAGTAGAGAGTAGGTAATACATTCAGTTATTGTGAGTAAATATTTAAGAATGTTTAATGTATGCTCTTCGTGTGCATATTTTACGGATGTAAGCTTATATGAGTTTATTGATTGAGGTAATCTGTACTATAATAAGTTTTGTGGAGTGTGTGATGGATTACAGGTTTGTAAAAAATGTAATGTTAGTCTGTATTGTTATTATATTGTACCATAGTAGATGTTGGGATTGTGTAATATTTAGAGGGTTTTGATTTTATCATTCTGAAAAATTTTCCACCAGTGAAAGACATGCTCCGCGCTCAATGACTCATAAAACCCATATGCATTTGATCTTAAGCTATATATCGTAGACCGTAGACAAATGGTTGTTGAGAGTGTGTGTATGTTTGCGATGGATATTGTATCAAGAATTAAAGTTATTGCGACCAGATATGATTAAAGATTATTAAGTGATCGAATGATACAAAAATAGTATATTATCATCTCTTCGGATGGGGATAGCTACAGTTTTCTTTGAGTGATAACTGTTATTGCGAGTACACACAGTGGTCCTCGTGTGGTGTTAGCATTGTAATGATTTTTCATACATAACATAGATGTGATGATTATCCTAAGTTTTACGTATCGAGTCCATTAAATGTCCTGGCACAAAATAAGAGCACGTGAAGATAGTGGATATGAGTTTTGATTCTCAAATCTTCACCAAATAAGCTATCAAACCATGTAGCTTCAGTTCCATCTCTCTACTAGTATTTTATAATTGTTGACTCGTTGGAACTGTTTTGTGAATTTATCTCACTTTTTGTGAGGAACACTTAAATGAATATGAAGTATATATTATTGGGCCATTATGAGATATGTATAAAATTATATTGTCAATATATTTTTAATTGGGATCATTTATCCTATATAGTTAACGCGCATAGACAACCAACCGACAATATCATAATTTGATTTGGTGTCCGACCATTTCTGCTAATCTCCCAGCCTGAATGTAACAAGGTTTTATATATCTTTGGTGAATATTAGTCTTATTTAGATATTCTTATGTAACACCTCAATCACTCGCTGCCTAATCTGACACACTATATGCACGGACACAATAAGATGTGATGTGTGTGTATATTTTAAAAAACTTGATTACACTTTACACCAAAGGACCACATTATAAATAGTGGTAAATAGAAATCAAAATAATATCATACTATACACAGTGCTTACAGTAGCGGGGGCACATTACTCCAGACTCAAAAGAGGCCGCTCTGTCTTAGTAACAGCCTCATAAACCTCGATGCAACCTCGACTGAACAAGCACAATTTGGGCGGGGGTGAATGGGGATAGGCAAAAAACGCGCAGAGAAAATAACACAACCATTGATGGCATTGGAGGGCTCCAACCATCACGACCGCGAATTACAAATACACGATAATCTATTAAAGAATACTAAGAAAACACACAGAGCTAATATGTTCGGCACACCGAAGAAGAAAAATACCTTTATACGTGTGGCAAAGGGAGAAAACTGTCACAACCTTAGCTAAAAAGAGGATCGAGTCTAATGTCATGTTTTCGATTATAAAGCTCTGCTAGAAGATTAAAATTGGTCCATAAATCAGATTGATGGAGCGATCGTTCACTCTTCGTTTCGCGCTTATTTGTGATAAGTTACGCGGTTCTCATGTGGATATTGGGTGGAGTGAATCAAGAGGGTCATGGGTAATTCTTGGGGAGATCTTGTGTAGTGGTGGGGTATGGGACGAAAGAACATTTATCCATAATAGTCTTCTTTGTGGGTTAGTTTAAACGTGTTCATAAACCATGACGTGAATAATTATAAATATATTATTTCTTTTCCAAAAATGCATTCTCTATCGGAATTATAGTTCCAATCTATGGTTATTTTATTTTATGGCTCATGTAAGTGTTTTAAAGCTATTTAAACTCGTTCATCCATTGGAAAAATATTCACATACTGGAGATCCATCTTTTTATTTTTGTTGCATATAATAATCTCTAATTGGGTTAAACAGAATTTACAAAGTATACACTTTTACTTGTGGAGCCTAAAACAATTGTAAAACATTTTTTCGATAAAAAAAAGATAATTGGAGTAAGCATTCTCTCTATATTCTCCTGTGCGAGAAGGTTACGTTGCGCGCAATATAATGTCAGTGAACTCGTGCGCTAGCTGTGATATTTTCTACGAGATATACTGAGTGGCTGTACACTTATTCGCTAGCCTGTTCCCTCTATTCTTTATATGGGTGCGTTGTGGGAAGGGTGCTTATTTCACTGAGAAACTCTCTGTCACTAACGGATTAGCATCCTCCGTTGCATTTTTTATACAGGGATATTGACTCTGTTTCAACTTAGTGTGAAGGCTAAGAAACCCCGTATCTTACTCATTGACACAACAAGGAGCTCGACTCACGAAGGTGCACTCCGTGAGTTGCTGTACTGAAAGTGGAGCGTCATTATTGCTGCTTTATTCAGATAGAACCACTATTGTTTTAGTCACAATCGTAATCCTACGACAGCAAGCCGGCTCTCATATGGAGCTTCTGTGTGAATTCTAAATAGCTATGTTATCATTTAGATTTTATTAATTGTTTATGGTCCACTTTGTCATTTTTTGGAATAATATAATAATGAAAGAGACTCTCATTCGTACTCAATCCGAGATTCACAGATGGAAACATTAAAATACCTAACAGATAAAGACTACCTCCTCCGTAGGATGCCTGTATTATGGAGGAAAAAAAAAAAAAGGGTTATAGTCTCCTTGTAGCTCGACGAAAGGAGGAGTGTGGTTGCTAGTATCGTTCCCGTGACATCTGAGTCTCCATGTTTCGAAGAGAAATATAGTCCTTTCTTCCATTAGAAGAGCCTAGAGACGAGGTAATTGCAAAATTTTCTTGCGGAAAAGACGAGCTCGACGGGTTTTGAACCAATCCATAGTTAGTGAAAGACTAACCGACCAATGGGTCAGACTGTCCTTTTGGTTCTAATGACAAGAACTCTGGATGACTCTACTATAAAACTTTTGAAATCTGGTTGTATTGGGACGGTCTTTTATATGAATTTCGATGCTTTGATCCTATGCAAAAGCATCTGCAAGCACTGGGGGGCTAATCCAGGCATAGATAGAGTGGTCATACTCCTCTTTACGACCCAGACTGAACTATCACGTTTGTCCAATACTATAGCTAAGAAGCATGGACAGCAACAGCAACGTCCAAATGGAATCCTCTGATATTGGGTCTAGTTTCCTATGTATCGTAAGATGATATATTATATCTTGTCTATTTATATACTTCTGCTAGGGATAACGGATGCTGATGATGAGCACGATGATTCTTACTGTCGAGCGCAGTACCTTACTATACGATATTACATAAATAATCTAACATTAATGCTATTCAATCTCAGATACGCTAGTCACCATTCGAGTATACCATACAACATAGCACACAATTAGAGATCTAGATCAAACTATGTTAAAGCTCTGAACAACTCTCCAATAATGATGAGAGATAATGGTTTTGTATGGCAAGCACTTATGATGAAGACATCGAAACATGTAGATGTCGTAAATCAGAATATTGCGAAGTTTGAGGATTTCAATTGACGCACGCAGGCTGCTGGTATGCACCATGGGGACCACTAGGCGCGGTGTAGTTGTGCTTATGATTGAATTACATTGTCTTGCATCTATGACACTAAATTTGCTGTCGAGATAATAAATTCGA